>JANHGC010002118.1:446852-476890 GCA_027560395.1 Boaedon fuliginosus | reverse complement strand
CCATTTATTATTTATTTATTACATTTGCCTCCATAACCACTCAGAAGTGCACAAAATCATGGCAAGGAGAGGAGGGGTGGGAGGAAAGGGGTGGGGCCAAAGAATAGGTTGCAGGCCACTCAAAATTTGAAAATGGGCCACAAGTGGACCCCAGGCCAGACTTTGAACATGCCTGGTCTAAAGAATTGGAACAAGCCTGCTCATTTGTGAATGAAAAGCAAGACTTTTTAGGATTTGGTTGCATTCACATTGTTGTCTAAGAAATAGAAACATTTCTTAGAAAGAAAAAGAAATGGAATGTAAGTAATGCCATATAAACATTAAGAGAAATGTGAAATATTTCATATGGTGGGTATCATTTGCAGAAACCCACTAAAAATAAATAAATCTTTTGGCACCTTAAATACCAAGAAATTTTAACTTCACATTTTATTTTACTTTGTTCCCTGGGAAACTGAACAAACTTACCACACATACTCATTCAAAGTATTTAGGCTATGGTCAACCTTAAAATGGGTAGCTTTTTTATTATTAAAAAGTTTTACAACAAAAAGAAAAACATTTTTTAGTACATTATCTCATGTCATACGGAGATTTGTGAATTATTATTAAAAGCATCAATAACTAACAAAAGTAGCCAGCATGACACATAAATCACAATGAACAATTAACAAATTGCTACATCATTTTTTAAAAAATCAACCAAAAGCTAATACAGTATATTAAACCCTAATGTTAAAAGAAACCTAAACTTTAGATAAGAATTCATAAGTCCATAAGTGAAACTATGTTTCCAAATTGAATTAATTTCGGAAGTATGAAAGTCACTATGTTCTTTGAAATGTACTTGCATCAGGTTAAAAAATTCCTGGTTATCTGCCTATGAATGTACATGCCAAACAATATTTATTATTTATTCATTTATTACATTTTTGTGCTGCCCAACTCCCGAAGGACTCTGGGAGATTTACAACATAGATAGTAATGGCATTCAGATGTTATATACTGCTTATCAGAGCTTTACAACACTCTCCAAGCAGTTACAGAGTCAGCATATTGCCCCCAAACGATCTGGGTCCTCATTCTACTGATCTTTAGAAGGATGGAAGGCTGAGTCAATCTTGAGCCTAGTGGGATTCGATCTAATGACCTGCTGAACAAGTCTTCAGAGACAGGCTGCAGTGCTGCATTTAACCACTGCCCCACCGAGGCTCGTCGGGAATGGAATTATTTGTATTCTTTGCAGTCATCAGTTCATTAGCACTCTGAGGATCCATTATTAGATCTCTGAGAGTTGTTGAGGCCACTTGGAGATTTATTTGTATCCTCTGTGTCACCTGAATCAGAGGGCAAATGGGTGTGGCTCCTTCTTGGGACTGCTGAAAGGACTGTGTTATAGACAGAAGATAGATGATGTTGTATCCAGGGGTGGGTTCCTACCCGTGGATATCCGCGGAGCAGCTGTTCTGTCAGAGTGCTTGCAGAACCGCACCAAAATTTCTGAGTCAATCGCGCGCAGTGCGCTTTTGACAGCTGTTCGGAAAGCGCGCCCATGAAGCGGGTAACCAGCGAACCGGGAGGAACCCATCCCTGATTACATGACATCTTTAGACTACTTAGGCAAAAGTGATGCTGACTAGGAATGAAGGTATCTGCAGTTTAGCATCTCTGGAGTGGACAAGATAGGAGAATACTGCCTTTTCCCAGGAGTGACCAAAATACATAAAAGAATGCAAATTTGTGAAGTCTCCAAAAGAAGGTTGATGTAACCATGAAGTCTTCATTTTGGGCCATTCTCAAGATAAAGACTTATATTTATTTATTTATTTATTTATTTATTTATTTATTTATTTATTTATTTATTTATTTATTTATTTATTTATTTATTTAGATTTATACCCCTCCTCATTTCCCGGGTCAGGGGAACTCGAGGCGGCTAACAGCAATATAAAACAATAAATACAGTATAAAAACCTAAACAGCACACAGTCTACAACCAGTCGGCATTTCCAACATTTCAAGGGAAGGATGGTCAAGTCCAGGCCTGCCGAAAAAGCCGAAAAAGCCAAGTTTTTGTGGCTTTCCAGAAGGTCGGCAAAGTGGGAATGGTCCTAATCTCTGGGGGAAGTTGATTCCAAAGGGCTGGCACTGCCATAGAGCAGGCTTTGGTGCGGGGCCCGCCAGCTGGCATTGCTTGGCTGACGGGACCCGTAGCATGCCAACTCTGTGGGATCTACTGGGCGCTGTCAGGCACAAGGCTTTATACTTTTGTGTTAATCAATACTAGCTTTGCAGATATTAGATTATACTTAAAGTTCTGGTTCAAAGCAGCTAAAATTGTGGTCCATTTCAGATACGTTATGTGCCTTAAGAAACATCGGAAACCTGGATATTTTGCTAAAGACAAGAGATAGTAGATATAAAGCCAAATTTAAAACGTCATCACCTTTCATAATCCACAGATATCCAAAATACAAACTATTTTATAAAATATAAGATAAGATTGTGGGGATTCAATAGACTTCATAAAGGAAGCAGGAAAAATGGTATGTTTCAAGGTGTTGAGATATTGATATTAATCCGAACAACATGTCTAAATTATAAGCTCCATGCCATTTCTTCTAATTAAAAGCAGTAGTAATGACTCTTGATTCTCAAAATAGCAGCCATCACTTATTAGACTCCTTAGTAAAAGAGTGTAAAAAACCCTTTGCATTCTAATCATTCCAGTTATAGTACATAGGAAAACTACATTCCATTAGATCCACTGAGGAGCATTGCAGAGTTCATGGTCCGTAATTTTACTTCCTAAAATAAACCATGTTTACGTTCAATGCAAGGCATTCCCATGCCAGAAAAAGAGACCATTAAAATATTTTGTTATTGCCAAATTATATATCAACTGTCGTAATTCATTCTATACTACTTTCCATATTTGGTCAGCTCTACAAAAGAAATAGTCAATTTTGTTTCCATTTGTTTTCCATTTGTTTTCTCAAATTTCTTGAGATACCTTTTAAGGAGTAAATTATTCCAGTCTGCCACCATTAGATTTTCTTCAAATGTGTGAGATTAAAATTCCCATCCAACAAATCCACACCCTCCAGAAATTTCAACCTCCAGAGAATATTAGGTTAAGGAAGACACATTTATATAGCTCTGAATGTCCCAAATTTATTCTACAGTAATGCCATAATGATTCTCTCTTTGGGAACTGCATAACTTACATGTGATATACTGTTATTAAGAAATAATCTATAAAGAAATAAAAAGGTTTTGGGGAGCGTTGGTATTTAGTAAAGGTATATAAGAACCACACAGTTGTTCCATAAAACATTGTCAGGAAAAGACTCTTAAATTCCTAGGTGTCTTCGGTGTTCTCAGTACTTGTTTGTTTTCTTGCAGACATTTCATTTCCCAATGAGGATAGTGCTGGAAGAAACTTGGGTTTGCTCTCTGTTTTTACACAAGTGGTTTACTCTGTTATTGTTGGTGGGAGTATTCTTGATAGTTCCTTGATTAGGGTGTTGTTTACTGTTTGATTATTTGTTTGAGTTAGTAGTTTCTTGGTTGGGGTATTGCTTATTACTGAATATCTGGTATTAATTAACCAGAAGTTGATTGCTGGCAAAGAGGTATTTTTGGTCTTTTTTGTTTCCTTTTTAGCTTTTTTATTGTCTCTTTTGATTGGTAAGTAGATATTGTTTATCTCTATGTGCCTGTTGATGGCTGATTTTTCTGAGTTGGGCTTGGCTTGATCTAGGATGCTCACAGTTTCCCAAGTTGGAACTATGGCTAAGTCTGTCCATATGTTGTGCAATGTGTTGCAGGTAATTGGTAAATTTGTCTAAGGCAGTATTTTTCAATATGGCAGCTTTAAGATGTGTGGACCCCAACTCTGAGAGTTCCCCAGCCAGCTGTTCTTGTCTTGATTATACTTGATGTCTTGTCCCCCATTAAAATACAATGGAATTATAAAATCTTGCTTTGTTATAAGCCAGTTACAATTACTTTATTTGATATTCTATTATCCTGGCTTGGCTTTTAGGGCTACCAATGTGCAATGTCCTAAAGAAGAATAGGAACTGAGCTCAGAAACAAAGCTAGTCTTTCAGACCCACATATTTCAATTTCAGTCCCCATTTTTCAGAAGGCAAATGACTCAGGAAAAGGTGAAGAAAATGAGCACAGGGCACAGGCAGAAGCTGCATTTCCAAGTGCAATGTAGTGGTTAAGGTGTTTTGTTTAAGACCTGGAAGATTAAGATTTGAGTGCCCCCTCAGTCAGAGAAAATCACTGGCTGCATTTGAACTAGTCATTCTCTCTCAGCGCATCTTCTTTCACAATGTCACTATTGTCTGGGGGGAGGGGGATGATATAAGCTAATCTGAGCTATTGAAGAAAGGCAGGATGTAAATGTAACAAATTAATAAATCATGTTTGAATCTGCAAAGCACAACAAATTACCTCATTCATAGAATTTAAGTATGTAACACGCAGGGAAACATCCATTGCAAGAAAGAATGAAACTCATGTCTGGCTGCACACATGAGTATGGTATGCATATGTAAAGGTAAAGGTAAAGGTTCCTCTCACACATACGTGTAGTCAGTTCCCGACTCTAGGGGACAGTGCTCATCTCTGTTTCAAAGCCGAAGAGCCAGCGCTGTTAGAAGATGTCTTCATGGTCATGTGGCCGGTATGATTATATGCCGAAGGTGCATGGAATGCTGTTACCTTCCCACCAAAGGTGGTCCCTATTTTTCTACTTGCATTTTCACATGCTTTCGAACTGCTAGGTTGGCAGAAGCTGGGACAAGTAATGGGAGCTCACTCAATTACGCGACACTAGGGATTCGAACCGCCAAACTGCCAACCTTTCTGATCGACAAACTCAGCGTCTTACCCACTGAGCCACCGCATCCCCCTACCTGCATACGTACTGACCCTGTAAATACAGAGACATCCAAGAATAGGCATTAAAACATTTGCATGTCCAGACTAAAAATAAAAGAAATAAATAAACATACATGTATCCAAGGATAGCATTGAAAGCTTTGAGCTATACTGCTCCTAGGTTTTTAAAATATTAACAATATAAATAGATAATTAAACAATCAAAAGGAGATCTAAGCAAAAAAATATGAGAAGTTGGAAGTTCCATTTGTTCTATGTGTAACAATAGACACCTGGAACAGGATTTAGTCAGTATAATATAGAGCTAATACAGGTCTTTAGTTCTAAAGGCTGTGCTTTTCCTAGACTGATATTCTTACACAGTTCCTGGCAAGTTATGACAGATTAGAAAAGAGTCTTATCTCTATAGCACATTTTACACATAGCAAAGTTTAACTTGGATTTCTTCCAACCTGTTGACTATTATTTATCTACCAGCACCTTGTTTACTGAGGTAGAAAAACTGCAGGTGACAATGACAAAATGAAAGTAATAGATTTTCCTGTAGCAAAGGTCTGTAGATCACTGTGACAGCAGATACGAAGTAGGCAGATGGTCCAAGCTTCTCTTCCTGACATTGTCTGATAAAATTGTGAAGGACCTTTGCCTGGAATTCTGGAAAGTTGTTATTGGTAAGTGAAGATCAGCTTTCTCCAAACTTCTATCAATTACGTTTGATTATAACTTCTACTCTTTCCAGGTTCATGTTGAAAATCTGAAAATAAAAGTTTGGGATGACGAGAATAAGGAATAGGAAATAAGATTGATTATCTAATCAGCATAAGGCAACTTGTAGCTCCCTAGACATGCAATATCACCACATCAGTGCTGTGGCTTACATGCTTGCATAAGATCTGTGGATGCACATACAGTATGTGATGGCAGCATTTGATAAATGACACCATAATAAAATCAACCAATCAATCAATAAAATACATGCCATCATTTGGTATTACTGTGGTTTGCTAAGGTGCCATCACTTGTATCCTCATGTGAGAAATGTTATCATATATATTATATTATGTAACCTGATAGGTTGAGGATCTTAAATTAATCAGGACTTTTCTGTGTTACATTAAAAAAGAATATACTGCATCCACATGCAACTGCATCAGAATTTAATTTATGTAACAAAAAATGAAAAAGGTACCATTCTACCAGATCTGTTGTGATTTCTCCAAAGTCTGACTTATCTGATGGTCTCAGTCCTTCCACTAAGACAGAGGGCTTTTTGACCCAGAGAGAAATGATCAACATAATTTAATGCTTTTGTTTGATGTTTAAAACACTTTTCATTGGGGAGGGGGAGGTAAAGGACTGTATAATTTTTGTATTCCTTCATTGTATTCTTTGCTAAGACCTGTGATTTTAAACATAGAGATGCCCCCAGACTTGCCCCCAGTCAGGCCACTGGATAGAAACCACAATTCTGTTGCTGATGGACAAAGACCTTTGAAAAGATTGAGATGTGTTTATGCTGGCTACTTTCAAAGAGTCTTTCATCTCCACAAAGCAAATTATTAACACATTCCATTGAAGATGTGGGTGTGGAGGCTAGCCTTGGAAGAAATAATAATAATAATAAAAAATGAAGCTGCCCCCCGCCCCCCGCTCAATGAACTTTAAAAAACCCTCAGTTCTTAATGATAGTAAGTGGATCCTAGCCAAGATCTTATGCCCAGCAGATTGTTTGTCTGGAAAAGTCCTGTGGGCTGCAGCTTTTATGCCATAGAATTTCCAGCCTGAAAGCTCTGGTGGTGTGGGAGACCAGGCCATGCCCAGGCTTCACGGAGTTAAAGGCATGCTTCTGAGCCTTAGCCTCTCCCTCTGGGTCTTCACATGAGTGAACGTGAGCCTTTGTTCCCTGTTGTAAATCTTTACTTTTCAAAACCAAGGAGGGGGAGAACAGTAGAATATGAAAAGTAGTTAATAAATTACTCTGCATTCTTTACCTCTTTTGAGACACACATAAACCTTGCCTCTGTGTTCATCAGCATGTATTTATAATCCCAAGAAAGAAATCATATCCCTCCTGAAAGACTCTGCCCTGTCCCCCCATATGCATCAGGGCTGCAAAAATCCAGATGATCATCAGATGGCATTAAAGCGATTTTAAAAAGTTAACTCTTGCCTGTTTAATGGAGGTCTAGATTTTTACCGCCCTGAAATGTTAGTCTTGTTGGCGTTCTTCTACATGATGGAAGGCCAGTGATCTGAAAGGAAACCAGCTTCCTTCCACAGGTGGATGGAGAGTGATCTGAAAGGGAACCTGGTCTTTACTCTCATCTTCTTGTATACTTTAATAACATCAAGTTCTGCACTGGATTTAGTGATCCTTAAGCTGCTGCAAATCTTAAATATGTTGGACTATAGTTCTCAGAATTTTCAGTCATCATGTAACAGTAAAATGAATGCTCACATAGAGCAATGGGTTTTCCAAAATAAGAAATAAAGTTAAAAGTAGAGCAGGTACTAGGTCTAACATGTTCCTTATTGGCTCTCCAGAGATATTATCAACATGCATTTTTTAATTGTTCAGACCTGTCCACTGTTTCAAGCAACAAGGAAAGAAATAGAATCAAACAGTCTGGTTAGCAAAAGCTAGGTGTGAAAATATACAACAAACTTAGTACAAAAACTGGTGGTCACAGTCTGATCCAGAGCTTGAAGCAGAGTTGCAAGTCTAAGCAACCAAGTCAAAACATAAACAGGTTCAGAAAAGAACAGAGTTCCCAGGAAGTCAACAAAGAGCTGCATCTGGGAACGACAGTATATTCTCACAAAATTTATTTCAATGTTTGACAGTTCTCATATAGCAGATGATATGAAGCTCCCAGTCTTCGCCAAACACAGCTGGTACAGATCAGAACTAACCGCAGAAACCTACTGTTAAGTAGACCATAACGTCCAATTAGACCATTGTTCTCAAGGCACTTTTCCAAACGCTCTGGCTAGATTTGGAGGCGGTATTCCTAAGAAGAATTTAAAATCGCAGAGGAAATACTTCCACCAAATCCCTAGCTCCATGCCTGACTTCTGCTCCTCCAAAGAAAAGGGGCACAATACTAACAGACCATTCACAAAAACAATGGGATTATTTTATTTTATTTTATTTTATTTTATTTTATTTTATTATTTTATTTTATTTGTACTCCGTCTTTCTTCCCTAATCAAAGGGAACGCAAGGTGATTAACTCTGTTTTTTCTTCCCAAAAATTCAAATGGGCTCCATGCTAGCAATTACTATTTTCAACAGAAGCAATTTTGTGCCATATGATAGAACCAGCCCTGTGTATGTGTACTGAATGAAACAATATTATAAAAATTATACTGAGTGAATTGGAATGAACTTTTCTAAATCTATATAAGGTCATAGTTATCTTCTGTCCTCATAAACAGCAACAGAAAAGCATGCAATAAGGGAATAGGTCTAGGACAAGAAATTCCACCCTACCATGTGTACATGATGTGCTTGCAACAGACATAATCATGCTATTTATGTGATTGTCATTGCAAGGTGTCATCATTACTGTGGGATTATTGAAGTTTGCAAGTATCTAACCAGATGCATCCAGGAAACTCAGAACATGGCAAGGAGGACACCATCCCCCTTTAAAACTAAGTTTGTGGTCATCATCATGATGGTAGCATATTCCAAATATATTGTCCCAAAAGCTCGAGTCTATTAGCCAAAATAAGACCTTTGGACTGTCTAGGATTTCTTGTGAGCCAGAATTCTCATACTAAAGTGACTCTACCTCATGTTCAGCTTTTCGAGGTGAACTAAGCTGAGCTAAGGATGGCAAACATTTTTCCCATCTATTAATAAAAAAAGAGAAAAGGGAAGGTATTCTAAAGAAATGAAATGATGCAGGATCCAGTCTGGGTCGGTCACCGAGACTAGAGCTTTAGTCTTTCAGATTTTTGCTGGAATCCACCCTCAGGAAACTTTTGTCAGAATGTGTGCTTTGGCCTATTCTGTGTGTAATATTTATGGGGTGCCTGGTTGTGTTTGCATTTTTATTTGTTGATCGGGTTGCTGATTATCAACTATTAAGTCATTGTCTCTTGTTTGAAGTGATCCTTCAAGCTCAAATAGATTTCTATTTATATTAAATACCATTTTGAGTGCAACCCCCAACTCCTTATATGAAAATCCCCAGAGTTTTCTTTCTTGTCTGATCAAAAGACCCCTTTAACTTCTGAAAATAATGCTTGCTTAATATTTAACATGAGTATTGGCAGACTTTCCTCGGCAGATGTTTTTTTTAATCACTCTTTATGCATTAATACCTGCATTGTTTATTGGAAAGGTAAAGTTAAAAATTCCAGTTTTATCAATGTAAAGAGTTTAGGGTTTCTAAGCTGCCTTTTCTTATACCTTGCTTTGTTATATTTTTCAATCCATGAGAGCCAGGTTTCAGTTAATGAATCACATGCCTCTTCATGGCATTTGTACATTTTTATTGCTTCCCTGTGTAACAGTTTTACAAGCTGTTCCCATATCTCTGTTGCTATATTCAGTATAACCCTGCAGGGTATTTCTCTGATTGGGAGTCGCATCAGATTTTTCTAAGTTATTTACATCATAATAGCTGTAAAAGCTGTTGACCCCTAAAGTCTTCAGAAATACATAGGCAATCAGAAATCCAGGCTAGCCTTTCTCCCAGAACATGGCTGCTAATAGTCAGCAATTGGTTCAAATGTCACTTTTTCCTGTCAAGACGGATTCCATTAGGCCTGACAGGCCAGTTTCTGACTTCCTGGTAACAAGCAGTTCTGGGGCACCTTAGCCATTATTGCTTGCCACTTCAGCAATTGCTTATTTTAGAATCCACTCAGCCTAAAAGAACCATTAGGAAAGGAGAATCTTAGACCTAGAATCCCAGAATGAGGTCAGCTATAATCCAGAACTCACAAAACGTCTTCCAGATAGAAACGGGCAGATGTTTAACTAGTTTAGTTCATCTTGCCCAACGAAGAACCTTTCTCAGAGAGAAGCTTAATATTTTGGCTTTCTCAATTCACAATGGGAGATTCACTAAGACCCCATCAATATGAGAACCTGTCCATGTTGCTTAAGTGCTGTTGAAGCCATCACACATGCCAGTATTACCAGTATAGTTGAGAAACTTTCAATTTTCCTTATACTGTCATGTTTTATAGGCTAGGTCGTAATGAACATTTTCAATTTTCTTCGTGATTTTCTGCTCTCAGGTAAAGAACAATTTATCATATACAATGTTGCTAGATTTTGCATGACAGCATTTAAAAGCCATAAACAGATAACTAAGAGCAATCTTATTTTTTATTGTACAATTTTCTTGGTTATGTATAGGATTTCTATATTCACAGTAACTATACCATCTAGAGACAGTATCTACATTCTCTATTGAATATCGATAATAAGTCTTATACACACAATAGTTATAATGGCTGTTCTCAATATCTATTCATTTTCATCTTCACTTATGCTTGTTATGAATTTTACATTATTTGATTAGACCCTCTGTTCAATTTGATCTGTAATCCATTAGTAATATCTAACATCTATAAACATCAAGTAGACATCACATTTATAGCCAATTAACCTCCAAATAATCCTAAACTTTGGTTATCTTAATTATTCAATGTTCATTGTTCCATTAGATATCTACCCGCTAATAGAATAGTTCCCAGATCAAAAAAGTGATCTTTTCCCATTTCTAATTTCTATCTTTATACTAATTCTTGATGGTATAGCTCCTGTGTTAAACAATATTCTGCATTTATCCCTCATCTCTTGTCCGTTTTCATATCTCAATTCTTGTTGATTTCTTGGCATGTCTACCATACCCATGGGATCTTGCATCTTCTTATCTCATTCATGTTTAATCTAAGTATTTCTTCTATCTCTATTGCTTCTTCACTCTTTTGAAACTTCAATACACCTTTCAATGATCTTTTCCTCACTTCAGGGGTATCTTTCTGTGTATCCCCTTCTAACTTTTGATCTTTCAAATTGTAATTCACCATTCCTGTTTCAGCTTTGACTGTCTCTTCTTTTTTATCTTTTTGTATCATTTGTCATTTCCCCTCCCCTGTCAATTCTTTCTATTTTATTTTCTGTTTCCTGAGCTTCCTGTTTGTTGTTTAATGTCTTTTGGTCATAGTTATCTGGTCGCATAACTACATCATGTATCAATTCTTTCATCTCCCTATGGTTCCTTGTCATCATTTCCTGCATACCTTAGAGGGTCAATAATATTTCTTTTAGTAAGACATTTATTTCCTCTTGCAGTCCCATTTTACCTTATTTTAATAAATTTAAAATTTTACACAGTACTCTTTCAGAATACCAATGTCCCCGTTATGTTGCATCAAGATAGCCAGTATTAGAGCAGTTCAGACAATTACTCCATTAACTAGTCCCTTAACAGTCTCCACTTTGTTTCAGAACTCCAAGCTGTTTCACACTCACACACTGTCCCATATAATTATAATCCTCAAGGTTCCAATGAATATCTTCACAGTCTGTCTCCAAGCACCAAGTGTAATCAGTTGCAGGTGTTTTGTGTATTCCAGCCAATCCACCCTGGTCATAACATCCACTTTTTCTAGCTCTATATTGCCTTCCTCAGCCAGCATGTGTCACTGTTACTTTTTTTCTCTCCACTTTTGCTGCAAACAAAATGTCTCTGAATAAAAATAGTTTCCAATAGTTTCCCAAAGTTCTTCGAGGTGGTAGTAAGAGTATAATCCAGAAATTTGAAACAATTTAATTTTCACAAAGCTAACCAATCTAGTCTGTCCTTTATTTTTAAAATTACTTCTGACTGCAATTTCTTTTCTTTCTTTACCAAGTTTGACAGTAGCTCCAGGTCTTTAGTTGCTGCTATTTATCTCCATTGAGCCCCACATTCCAAAGGGGGTGCTTTAGGAAAAATTCCATGGCAAAAGTTACACGCTCTTACCTTTCTTCACTTCTGTCTCAGCTGTCTTCCCGGCTTCGGTTCAGCCATAACGGCCATCTTCTCTTCTGCTGATTCAAGGGATTTTCTTCTGGTCAGTTGAGGAGCCTGCACTCTCCTGGTGACCACTGAAGCATCCCCTCTACCTTCATCATCCCTACAGGGTGACTTTTGGACCCATAGAGACTTTGGGCTTGAAGAAATTGGCGGGACTTCACGGAGCTGCTGCTCGTCCCCAATTTTTGGGTTTTTTTTTTCTTAATTTAGCTCTTAATAAGTGCCCTAATATTAACATCTTATTTCCTTTTAATGGAAAAATATACTCTTTTCAGCACCTAAATACTTTTTTTTATATGTCACATATCTATTTTGGCTTTTTCTTTTGTTTTTATAATTCCTTGGTGCTTTATAATTTTAGATTTGTATAAAACATTGTTTCATACTGTTTATATAAAACGTTGGTGAATACTTGTACAGTAATAAAGCTGAACTGAACCAGCCTTTCCCACATGCTATATTTCATACAATTTAAAACTACAGTTCCCAAAATTCCCAGCTGCTGGCCTTACAGATTAGGAAGACTAAGAGCTTTATTGCAAAATATGTGAAAGGCACACTGTTGTAGATTAATCTAAGATTTTAAATTGACTTTCTTTCAGCCACTCTCTTTTTAGGTTGAAATGACCAACAAGACCTAATCCCATCCCAGTATGTGGGAACTAGAACCTCAGGAAATCATCAATAGAGGAATATTAGCTGGAATACAAACTTGGAGGAAATAGTTTCAGCTAAATTGTCAATGTTTAGCTTCAACAACAACAACAAAGCCTCCTTTTGTCATTATTCTGAGTCTTGCCAATCTAGACGGGTCATCGTGCCTGCAGATCACAGAGTTTGCACCATACAGTGCAATTTTCTTTCATATTTTCGGCAGAATCGAAGCTGAAGCCATTTCCTGCTGCACTGGGCCTGCTTCCCAGGAGACTGTCATGACATGGAAGGGGATGATTTGGCCAGAGAAGCAACAACTGCAGGAACTTGCCTTGGTGCTCTCTGCCAGATAGACTGCTGAGCCCTGAATGATGGTTATCCTGGACCAGAAAAGCAGAAGAGAAGCACATTTTAGCTTTGTTTATTAGCTGGGGGAATAATCAGCTACCAATTTCCTGTTCAAGGGTATATGAGTAAAAAAACTAGGCTGACCTATTCTATACCCCTTCCTACGTTTGCTTTTACAGGTAATGTGTGTGTGGCTTGTACAACATATAAATGCATGCAGTATCTCTTTTGCATTGAGTACTTTTTGGGAGGCACTGTGTTCGGCAAAATAAATGTAACTTTAAAAAAAAAAATCAGAGGAGAGTTAACCCACACACAGCAGGTTGTCAGATCGAATCCCCAGACTCAAGGTTGACTCAGCCTTCCATCCTTTCTAAGGTTGGTGAAATGAGGACCCAGATTGTTGGGGACAATATCCTGACTGTAACTGCTTGGAGAGTGTTGTAAAGCTCTGATAAGCAGCATATAACATCTGCTATTGCTATCCATGTTGTAAGCCGCCCAGAGTCCTTTGGGAGTTGGGCAGCATAAAAATGTGATACATAAAAAATAAATAAATAAAGGAACTGGCACAAGGTTGGCACCCAATCTCTATGTGTTAACCTATATTTGTGTTAATATCTCTTTATGTTAACCAGGTATTTCTGGACTACAAATATCATTCCCTATCAGTAACTTCTCTATTTCTTCTCTTCTGTTTCTTATGATGGTCCATATTTTAACTGAAAACAAAAGCAAGAAGATCTGGCATTTTTGTAAAAGCTCCTTCATTTTCTTTCCATTGTAAACACTAATGCCACAAAGAACTGAGGAAAGAGATAATAGAAACAATAGAGCAAGGGAAAGAAAGTGCCAATTTACATGTTATCAACTAACTATGACAGTAAAGTATACCTGTCAGCTTCATGGTGGGCTGATTAGCTTAATTAAGTTCATGCCTACAAGTGCAGTAATTAGCATTGTCAGCTGCATGGCAACACAGAGACAATGCTGAAATAAGTTAAAGGTACAATTAGATATTCTGTATGGAATCTGTAGCAGATCACACTTTAAAAAACCAGGATTTCATGAGACTTTGAATGTGCTTTGAATGTTGAAACAAGTAATAGACAAAACCAACTTTAATTTAATCCCACATATGCTTATTCAGAAATATGTTCCATATAATTCAATGGAACTTACTGCCAAGGAATATATATTTATTATTTGCAAGTTGCCCATTCAAAATAACTCTTGAGAGAGAAATATATATAAATGCATATAGGTGATATGTGTACATATGATATATGAAAAATTACTCATGCATTTTTGTGGAAAATACTAATTTCCCACAAACTAGAGGTATCAGTGCAATTGATATTACTGTTTGCACCAGAGGGACAAGTGAAATTCTGAGAATATGATGTTTATTCTATAGTTGGCAAAATACTGGTTGGAAACATGGATTTAGAGTAGAGAAAATAGCTGATGACTTCCAAGAGGTCATTATATTACATCTTCCATTAAATTTAAGTTTTGGTTTTACTGGCTGGAGTTGAGAGAAACTAGAGTCCAATAATGTTTGGTGGGCCATGTATTTCCTATGTTTGTTTAGATAACTATTAATAGGCATTTTGTTGATCTCAGAAAGTGGCCTCACAATGGGATCATCTTTCCATGTGCCTCATGTAAAACATCAAGGAGTAGGAACATGTCCAGGATAATCTTTGATCTCCTATATAATAAATTGTACCCATACTCACTCTTAACTTGAACTTATCTGTTATTCAAGCAAATCTGTATCCAACATAAAGTATCTATATTAGTCCATAAAGCCCAGTTAAATGTAAGAAACAGTCAGTAAATTTAGAGACATGCAGAAACTGACAGGTTTAGCATATTTCTTTCTTCAGTAGCAACTTAGGGCCGTCTCAAATAACATGAAAAAATGGTAACAGTGGAGGGATCATTTCTATGTTTAAAAATTATGAAATATCATGTTCCAATTGGCTAGTTAACAAGCACAGAAGAATAATGCTAAGGAACTGCACAATTTTATGGAAGGACCACATCTGTTTATCATAATGAAGGAATGAAGCTCAATAAGAACTTCTACTTCAATCCATCCACATAATTACTTTAGTTAGCTAAACATAGCTAAACAAAAAGAGGACAGAATACTTGTTTGAGGGAGAAGGGTTGAGGGTGGGGTAAGGACACAGGGGCAGACAGAGATCTAAGCAATGATATAAAGCAGAGAAGAAGACGCTACTTGTGGGAACATCCTGGCCAGTACACTAATAAAATTTCCTTTTCTTCTCTCTTGACAAAAGCTACATTTTATTGAACTGCGCTCTCCAGACAGCTGTGTGAATACAGTTACATGTTGCTGAGAAACTAATCGAAGAAATGTCTTGAAATCATGTTGCTCCTCTGATTTATAAATGCCAAGATGGAAACAAAGACGAAGATTCATCATTTTAAGGGTGGAAGCTTCTCCCATTGTGCAGGCTCAAAAGAGGGTGATAAATCAAAGGCCAATAACTATGGTAGAGTTTTAGAGGAAACCTATAACCATGTTATATTTTACAACAGCATTTATATATACGGAACATATGTTTACATTTTGCTTTGTGTTTTAAGACAGATATTGGCATCTTTATGTTACAGGAGTACTTTAGCAATTTTAAAAGCTTGGCATATAGAATAACTGGTGCCAATTTTATAACTTCACGAGTTCTGACATCAGGTACAGAATCAAGGATGTTGTAAAATCTCAGCAAGGTGGCAGCAGTTAAGCATTTCTGACATTGAGAATTTGGAGGAAATGGACTATAATTCATAACAGAAAAGATAAAATTTAATGGCTAATTTTTTATCCCTGGAGATTTCAACTTGTAAATATTTTAAAATGTCTGAAAAGAGAAAGAGAAAAAAATACTTCAAAGCGCTGATATTGGGATGTTTTATATAATATGAGGGTGTTTTTTACAATCCTGGATTTTTCTGGATGCATTCATAGCTTTCTTTTCTCACTAACTTATACACTAGTAAACATGTTTGGCATGAAGTAATCTATTCACTGAAAAAAAGATGCATCAAAAAGGCAAACATGAGAGGAAAGATATTTTCACAACATTGACATATTGAGATATACAAATTATGGCAAATATAAAAAATGAAACAAAATAAATAAATAAAACACCTTCATTGGAATGAGGAAAATTCTGCCTGGGTGATTCAAATCTGTTCAATCTACAGTAAGAGGTGATTTGATGGACACCTTTAAAACACTATCACTTCATATGGTTCCTATGATTCTTTTTCTGGATTTGGACTGAATAAGGAGTTCTCCTTTTAGAAATATGCCTGCCAGGGTTTGGAATTGGTCTACAGTTGGACACAGAGGCAACTCTGAAGTTCATGACCACTATAACAACAGTACCATGTTACTGAGGGCCTTGACATATGTTGGGTGCTGCTGCAGGTTAGATTCAATTTTTGTCTTGTAACATTTCAGAGGGGATAAATATTGAAGGATGTTGATATTTACCCTTTGCCATGGTCAAACCATTCAGATTACTTTTCAGCTTACTGTGCAGCCATATCTATCTCTGATTGGTTTGCCCTCTGATAAACCCTGCAGGGTTTCAGAAGGTTCTTGGGTGCTATCTTTGAGGATCTGATGGACAGTTCAGTTGAGTCCTGGAATGGGTGGGTGATGGAAATTTTATGTTGGATTCAGGGATGGGTTTCTCCTGGTTCGCTGGTTATCCGCTTCATGGACGCGCTGCCAGATTGGTTGTCAAAAGGGCGCCATGCGGGATCGCATTCAAAAGCTTTGTGGTATTCTGCAAATACTCCGGTCCAACAACTGTGCACAGCTGTTGGAATTTTAAAACAGGAATTTGTTTTTTAAAATATTACCCTTTAATAATATACTTTCATGGGTCTTTGTGGGGAAAAAATTAAAATGCCAGTCCTGGTAGCACGATCAAAGCCCTCCCCTGTGTTACACAGTTGATGCAATAGGAGCTTCTGCCTCCAATAGTAAGGATGCTTCTTATGTTCATATTGTGATGTTAATAAGGAGATAGGGCTTCTATTACATCTTCACAGTTATCATCCTGATGTTTTTGAGTCAAGTTTAAGGCCTCTCTGTGTTTTGACACCGTGTAGAAAACTTCTGTAATTTGACTATATAGAAATAAAATGCTTGAACAAAAAGATAATCAACCCCTCCCCACCCAATTCTCACACAAAAGAGTATAAAAATCCTGCTCCCTTCACTAACTACAACATTATCTTATGGCCCAGCCTATTGTAGTATTCAGCTACCAGGGACAGAATTATGTCCAAATCTGGCAATTAAAATGATTTCCTATCTATTCCCCCAGGTGACTGTACATTGAGGGGCTCTGCAGTCTTTAGCTGTGCCAAAAGCAAAACCATTTCCTTTTAAGGTCTCTCTTCCAGCTGAGAAGCTTTTAGCCACTCCACTGTATTTTAGACACAAAGCTCAATCAGGTCTTAATCAAGAAGTATTGTAAGTACCCAACCACAATTTCTCTCTTCATTTGCGCTATGGATCATGTGCCTCTGAATTCCTTGCCTGTTTTGAAAAATTGGAGGATTTTTATATTTATAGCCTGACACAAGAGTATGACATATATGCATGTTAGTTATACATCATGAATCCACTGACAAATGAGTTCGAAACATGTTTTCCTATCCTTGGGACCTACTTTAACTTCTGCTATGAATCATGGAGATAAAAAACCTGACAGTTAATTTGCTTGTGTATGTATATTATTCGGCCTGGAAGTCTCCTCAGCAAAGGTTATGATCACTTCCTAGAGATGACTTGGCTGGTTTTAGGCTCAGCCCTGCCCTGGCATGTGCCAGGCTGGCATACAAATTCATAGCAACCTCATTGGAAGTGACATGGGTCAGCCGACAAGCAGTTCACCAAATAAGACTTAGAAAAGCCCTCTCATTGCATGGCATGTTGTGGTACCATCTTAAAGGGTATACTTTAGGGAAGCCTTAAGAAATCAGTACAAATCACTATGGTGTATGCCAAACAAAGGCCAGACCTGTGCTTGCTGCTATTAGGGCATTTGGAAAAAATCTGAAGACAGTGAAACAGCTGAGTTCAGTGCCCGTTGTGCTAATTGGTGAAAGATTGAACCAGGATCCTACTATAGGGCCTGAGCTTATTGTATGCATAATCCAAGTCTTATAGACTCCAGTCTATATGTTAAGGAATCTGATTTCCCCAATGACTTTGCTTGTTAGAAGGTCGCAAAAGGGGAATCATATGACTCCAGGACACTGCAACAGTCATAAATGTGAGTCAGTTATCAACCATCCAAACGTAAATCACGTGACCAGCAGGATGCTACAATGGTCTTAAGTATGAAAAATGGTTGTAAGTCCCTTTGTAACTTTGAACAGTCACTAAATGAACTATTGTAAATTGAGGAATACCTGTATAGGAGGAACAAATGGTGCTTTAGCTACAGTACCATGTTAAAGAGTGGTTGATTATCCTGTGCAGTTGGGGAACAAAGGGGAAAAGAATTCCCAGGAGACCCTCAGGCCTCAAAGAGCCTTTATCAATGAGTCAAACAACTCCCCTACTTGATTAATGGTGTAGAAAGTACATCTTCTTCCACAACTTCACCAGAAAGGAGACCTTCCTAATCTGAAGATGAATCTAAAAGCTGACATGCTTGAAGTATCTAATGGATTTTTCTTTTGCAGGTTCTTCAGTTAATCATGTTCCTAATCACGGTAACCCTAGAACATCATGACATTACACTACAAGCTCTTCCCTTGGTCATGATGTTAGGAGAAATATTGCCATATCTAAGGAAAGATATTCCCAATTTCAGGTGAATTAATTAAATCTTGTTCAGAAAGATATTGCCAATTTCGGGTGACTATACTTAAGACTTCATTCTTATTCTGTTTAGGATAGGCAAAGAAAAATGTGACCTATGTTTGTCTATTGATACCGATTTTATTTTTTATTTTTTAAAAAAATCTCTAAATATGGATATTGACTCTAGACTTTCTTCCCTATCTGGCACCTCCGACTGTATTTAGGAGGCAGTTTTATGTTGGACGGCATATTTGGGAAAAGAGCATTACAGATGCAGCAGTATGAAGGACGTAGGGAATAGCCTTAAAGGACATGAGGAAAAACTGCTACCAAAGCACACTTAGATACATGGAGTTTGAGCCCAGGCCAAGAAAATAACTTGAAAAACCAGTTCAGACAAGCCCCTCTACCTTGTTCACACAGAGATAAAGGGAGGGAGGGGAAGCACATTCAAACTTGAAAGATTCTGTAAGTATAGCTGTTCTAATACAGGTAGTCCTCTTTTACAAACTGCAATAGGGACCAACAACTCTGCACTAATCAATGCTCTTAGAGATATCACTCCTCAAGTTGCAAGGATGAATAGCAGAACTATAAACAACTCAGCTTTAAGAGTCCCAGTCATTAGAGATAAGTCCAGGAAGCAATAACCACACAGCAGGCCAGTAAACTACAGTTAAACTGTATTGTGCAGATGTTAAAGTTACACTAAGCAAAAACAAGTCCTATATTACAGTCCGAGTCAAGATACAATAAGTTGAGTAGAAGCAGCAAAGAAAGGGCGGTGAGATTAACACAGTCTTCTTATGTGCAGTACAGAGTCAGTAAACACGATCAATCCAAAGAGAGTAGCAAACAGTAGCAAACTCCAACTCAGAACAACCAGCAATCACCACCCAACAAGCCAACAAGTAAGAGAGTTACTGGCTTCTTGTTATTTGCAATGCAGCCACCTGAAGCATCCAATCAGTTAACTCTATAATTACCATACTTTGTAATTTGCTAACTGTGGCTCTCACAAACCATATAGTCTTAAAATAATACAGTATATAATACAAAGTAACCAACATACTTTGGCTTATCTTTCCTTAACCAACCAGTTAGGAAATTTATCAATCCCTAACATTCTTGGGTTAGGAAATGTATGCCTTAAAATCTTAAGCCAAACATTTCACATTGTTTTTCATATTTTATTACACTTTGTGCCTTTGTCAAGTTATCTCTGATGTTACTTTCTGAATTCCAATATTCCAGTGCTATCAGTTTATTTTTAATACACATTCAGATATCTTAGAGCTGTGTGTTCTGACCTCGTCTTAACAGTGAGACTTGTAGCCATAGCAATAGCTGTTTGATTATCCTCATAGACTGTAATTGGTCCAGTTACAGAGACCCCCTAAGTCATTTATTAACTGTTTATAACAAATCAATTCAGTACACAAGATAGATAAGCATGACAATTCTGACTCTGATGTTGACATTACAATATGCTTCTGCCTAAACGATTTCCACCCAGTTAATGGTCACATGACCAGGCCTGGTTTACGATGGCTGCAAATCACATCTTACATTTGTCAAGTGTAATATCACATGACTGTGACTTGTGATTGGCAACTTCCTGCTAGTTTCTCCCTTGACTTTGCTTGCCAGAAACTGTCTGTGAAGGTCACAGATGGAGATCACGTAACTATGGGATGCTGTGATCATAGTAAATGTGCGCTGGTTGCCAAGTTCCAGAATTGAGCTCACATGACTGCGGGATGTCATGTGGGACATTGTGACAACCACAAGTTTGAGCATCAGTCATGAAGCTACTTGTTATGTGCCATTGTAACTTTGAATGGTTGCTGAACAAGCAGTTGGTAAGTGAGAACTAACTGTAAAGTTATAGATTCATATGGTATCGGTTTCTTAGTCTGATGTACATTGTAGGGCAGAGAAGCAGACAGTATGATTTTTTAATGCGCACAGCTGAGCTGATGATGTTACAGATAAGTGCTTATATTCTATTAGAATTAAATTGTTGTGGTGCTTCTGTTAATTTATGGGAAAAGAAAAAAAAAGGCAAAGGAGGGTGTTCTAAAGAGAGTTCTGAAGAATATGCCAAATATCCCTGTGCTTTACCTCCTCTCAGTGTCTTCTATGCCAAGGACAGGATGATCAGAAGGATTTAACTATTAGATACTTTTAAGGCTGGACAAGCACCGATATTGGCTTTAGTGAAAATATATCCATTTTCAATCTTCTTTAAATTAACTTCAATTTCTAAACCGCCCTTTTGCAGCAAAACAAAGCAAATGAAATCAAAGCCAGACCTTAAATAACTGGCATTATTATAATATTTTTCAGCCTTGTTTTGCTTCATTTTAAGAGAAGAATTGGCATATTTCCTGTTTTATGTTTCCAATTTCTGTTTTCACAGGTGGTTTCTTGAAAGTGTGAGATAAATGGAAGAGTTATTTATTTTTCTTTTGACAAATGTTGTTTTGTCTCTGAAAGTCTGGATAACATTTCATATAATTAACTTCTAAGAGTTTTAAGGGAGGAGAAGTGTAATATTTGCTTAGTTTGCCAATAGATCCAACATGTAAAATGCTCTCAAAATTGTTTACTAGCCTATTTCTGCAATTTCTTTAAAGTTATATTGGGTGAAGAACTAGAGGTAAATTGCAATAATAGTTATTCATAGTTATAAAAATTATCACTCTTTTAATGCAAACCAGTTAATCACTAGATCTTGAAGTTGGATTTGGACTGAATAATCCTTGTAAAAGACAATTATTTAGCAAAAAACAAGAGCACCCGGACATCTGTAAAACAGAACTAATCACCATATGTCAATCTTTTAGGAGCCATCAAATCCTTAGCCATTTCACAACATATCTACTTACTTGAGAGAAGCAGAAATCTGCATGAATAACTACAGCCACCTTGTTCCATAATGTTGATTCTTTATGGTGAAATGCTTTTTCTATCTAAACTATCTCAAACAGATTTTAAAAATCATACAGCAAATGTCCCTGGTAACTTTTAAAAATGTTACACCTTTAAATTCTTGAAAAGTGCTATGATGCTGTCAAGGAATATTTGCCAGCTGTCTTCTTTATATTACTTACTGAATTTCAAATTAAAAAAAAAACATTTTTCTATGTCTTCATGAACTAGAAAATTATTAGAAAAAGTATTTCTGTCCATTTATAGCAATTAAAAAATTATTTAAGCAAAATTCAAAATTGCAACTGGCTTTACCCATATAAAAATATAAATAGTTGTAAAAAAAGAAAAAGAAGATATGGTAGAAAAACAATTCTTTCTCATGATATGTTGAATCCTTAAGATAACTTTCAGTGGGATTCATGTATTCATGCTAATTTTAAACATCAAATATCTTCGCTGAATTATTCTTGGGTGCTGATCTACTTTTAACATTTTCCTTTAAAACAAAAGGAACTGCAATTAAACGAACTGAATAGATGTGGTCTGAATGTGTGACATGAAAATAAGTGGGTGCATTTTTGCATAAAGTTACTTCCTCTCCAACCCCTTTTACTGCATTGTATGTTTCTGTCTCTAGGAACATTTATTTATTCATGTAAAATTCTATACTTGAGAATATAATTCAGATAATCATCATCGCTGTCATCATCATCATCATTGTCATGATAAACATCTAATTTATAGCCAATGTTTCTGCTTTCAACAGCATTCAATATTATTTATAACTATAAATAGAAGAGAATTATATAGATCAAGCTTCAACTATAGAGTCCTTGGTGCTCTCTGAGCTTGCATTCACCACACGAATAAGTATCATCAATGCATCTATATATATAAAAAATTGAATGTCTGTGTGTGTGTGTTCCAACATAGCTCCGGAACAGCTCGAGCAATTTCAACCAAACTTGGTACACAGATGACTTATTCTCTGGGAACAAACACTGTGTGGGTAAGATACCCCTAACACCACTCGGGGGTTCTCTGTGCCTTAGAAATAGTGGAGATGCCATGGTGACGGCTTCACAGTACTCCACAATGGGGGCTCCCTCTGACTTGCGATGCTGTGCGAGAGACCAGCGTGAGACTCAATTAAACAATAAGAGACATAGAGCTACTGTGAGGCCTGACTAAACAATAAGAGACATAGAGCTACTACATAAGAGACATAGACCTACTATATCTAGAGCTTCACACACAGTAAAACAGTGTGAGTCCTGACTACAGGATTTACAATAAATAAATACCCGGGCAAAGCCGGGTTATTGGCTAGTATAACTATACAATCAAGGCAATTAAAACCAGTTTAACAACTAAAGTTTGGTGAAAAAGTTGCACATCTGTCATTTTGCTAAATACTGGAATGATACAGACTTCCTAGGGAGAGTATTCCATAACCTGTGAATCAGATTTAAGCACTGGGCCCTATCCAACAAGATTCAGTTTAGTGGTGAGAAAAGTCTTACACATAGGTAAAGTCTTACACATAGGTAAGAAAACCCAAATGCACAGCTATAGAATAGGCAATACCAGATGCAACAGTAGTGTCTGTTACAAGGATCTTAATATCCTAATGTGCCAACACTTAAGAATGAACCAGCGATATGTTGTAGCTGCCAAAAAAACCAATGCAGTCCTAGGCTGCATCAACAGAGCGATAGCACCAAGATCATGAGAAGTGATAGTGCTGCTCTGTACTGCACTAGTGAAGCCACATTTAGAATACTGTGCCCAGTTTTGGTCACCATGATACAAAAATGATGCTGAAGCCCTAGAGTAAGTACAGAGAAGAGCAACAAAAGTGATAAAAGATTTACAGACTAAACCATATGATAGATCAGGGTTGTCAAATTCCTGGCCCACAAGCTGGATGCGTCTTGTGCTGGCCACGCCCATGACCAGTTTAGCAAAGGGGGGGAAAGTCCCAATACAACATGACTCCGCCATGACAATGTGAGTTAGACACCCCTGTTAAACGGTTAAGGGAACTAAGGGATGGTTAAGGGAACTAAGTATGTTTAGCCTAATAACAGAAGAATTAGGGGTCTTCTAATATTTGAAGGGCTGTTAAAGGGAAAAGGGTGTTGATTTATTCTCCACAGGACCTGAGGGCAGAACAGGAAGCTTATTAGAGGGAGATTAAAACTGCAACCATTACTCCATCAGCTTGCCTACTGGACTTGTGGGTGCTCCATCACTGGTGATTCTGAAGAAAAGATTGGTAACCATGTGTCCAGGATGGTATAATAAAACAGGGGTGTCAAACTCAAGGCCCCTGGGCTGGATCTGACCCATGGGCTGCTTAAATCTGGCCTGCAGGGCCAGCCTGGAAATATCAAAGCATCGGCCTGTTTTTAGCCTTCCCGGCATCCACAGTACTCTATTAGCCAAAAACGGGTCTCATGAGGCCTCCATGTGATCTATTTTTGGCCAGCAGAGTGCTGCAGGAGGCCATCCAGTCTGAAAATGGGCCCATGGTGGCCCATTTTTGGCTGGTAAAGTGTTGCAGGTAGCTGTCCAGGCCGAAAATGGGGTGCAGGGAGGCCATATGCAGCCTCTCTGTGTCCTGTTTTGGCCAGCAGGATGCTGTAGGGGCATCTGTCCATCTCCCCCCACACTCCCCACCCCCCCAGCCCATGGATGAGAACTACAATGCTGATCTGGCACTTGAAGAAATCCAGTTTAGCACCCCTGGTAAAAAGACTCCTGCCTTGGTTATAGGGTTGTATTAGAAGACCTTCAAGGTCCCTTTCAGCGCTGTGATACTGTGATACCTTTGGGAGGGAAAGAGAATATAATAGGCTTACATTTGTCATCTTACTGTGTCTTGCTTTTTAACTCTCTTCTTCCTGCTTTACTTATTACCTTCAACCCTGAAAGTTATGCTGGCACCCCTTTAAGTGTGTGGAACCTTCTTTACAGGAACCTGGGATCCACCAGTCAGAACCAACTGTGAAATGGTGGTTTATGGGAAGGAAGGAGGCTTAAAGGTAGAGGGAAAAGAAGGAGTGTCTCTGCCGCTCATGCAGCTGAGAAAATTGTTTTGCAAACAAAGCTCCTTCAGAAACAAAAAAAGCTGCTGCTCCTGAGACATAATAGAGGCTCAGAAATGCCTGTAAAGCTAGGGCAAATCATTCAGATGTACCAGTATATTTGGAATTGCCTTCTGCCTGCTTTAACTAGAACATATGGTGTGAGCTCTACCCACACGATCTCAAAAAGAAAATAGTATAACAATAAAATCTGTGTAAGAAGGGAACCCAAATTTCATGCCTAGAAAAGCCAACATCTGTGAGCCGTATAAATTATGCAAACTCATGCATTTCTCATTTGCATCATTGCTAGTCATGGGGAGAGCCACTGAGCTCTACTGTGCATCTGAGAAATCAAGCAGTACTCATACAATGTGAAGTTATAGACACTTTGTTTATTCAGTCCAGTTGACTGTCCTATTTTTGGTTGAAATTAAAATAATCAGAGATACGATTTCAGGGCAGTTCCACAGATTGGATAATACACTAACCACTAAACTAGCTAATAACCAAGTTTTAAATTACTATATCACTCCAACAAAGATGAGAGGGGAAAAAAACATCGACACTCCCCAACTTTTGAACAGTTTTATTGAAGGACTTCTACTTCTCCCCCAATAGCCTCCATTTTTAACTTAGGCATTCTGGAGGTTTTTCAAAATCTACCATGAAGACTTCTTTGACAACTTTGACACTGTGGACCTCTCACCATCCCTAAGAGGTCTGTAAAGAGGGCATACATAAGTGCACCAGCGTGCCTTACCGTACCTGTCTTACTGTTTCCATTTACCTGTATTCAATTTCTCTATTCATGTTTATATTTATACCCTAACTGTTATCGTGTATGTTTGACAAATAAATAAATAAAATAAATAAAAAACTTTCTCCAGTTAATTAGTTTATGATTCTACAAAGAAGGTTGTGAAATATTCTGTTATCTGCATTTATGTATAGGTGGTTGGGTTTTCTTACAAACTTAATCTCTAGCCAATAATGAATAAAACACCCTGCATTTCTCATGAAATACCAGGTAGACTGAAGCAATAACCTGCCAACATCTATTGAGTTAAGCTTGTTGATTCAAATTGAGCCTTGAATCCAGATTCTCACCATGCCAAATGCAGACCTCCAGTTAAGGTTGTTAGCACAGCAAAAGTTAGTTTGGCTCCCTGCTGTGGAATGCAGAACCTGAAAAGTTGTCAGGGCCTTGTCAAGCCACAACATATGGCTAACTATAAATAGGAATGGTGGCCACTACCCACCTGCTTGGAGGCAGAACCCTGATGTCAGCTTCTCATGCAGAATTCTGCCCATGATGTCATTGACAGTATAGAAAGTATCACTGTTTCACCACCCTGCTTTCTCAGTGCTAACGGGCTTAGCAGATGAGAGCAGATGCTGTAACAAGTCACAATGGTGACAAAATGATATGTATGCCATGACAACATTCAAATGGTGCAACATATCACTTACATACTTGCATCAGGCATCATGATGGAAGTCACGCCATTTGGGGATGATATCATTTGTTCTTTTTGCTTGCCGCAGATGCCTGTGGATGGTGAAGCTATAAGAGTTGCATCTCCACTGTCTTCTCTCATCCACGACTCTTTTAGCATTTAGAGAATAGCATGCACATTGTGAAAGGTCTCATGCAAGTTTTCTGTAAGCACCAATCATACCTATAAGTATTTATATTTAGAAATGTTACAATTTCTTTAAACTTCAATTTTACTGTTTTTAGTCGCTGCTTCTCTTGTTTGTTTGTTTGTTTGTTTGTTTGTTCATTCATTTTATATGGAACAAGTGTTTTTGTGTTTTTAGCCATCTGAATTATTCATTGACTTAGCAAATGTTTTCTATGTCACTTTCTTTTGGCTTCTTTTATGTTAAATTTTGTCTTATCTGTTGTCAGGTGTGGTCAGGCAATGTGGTGTAATGGTTCAGATGTCAGTCTGGGAAATGAGAATCAGATTCAAAACTACCCTCAGCCATAGTGTCTTTGGGCAAGAAACTCAACCTGACTTACATATAGTGAGAATAAAAGCAAATCTGAAAGGGTCATAGAGGCCACTATATGCTCTTGGAAGAAAAGTGAGGTAGAAATCTAATGAATACATAAAGAATGGGTATTTTTTTTATAAAGATGCATAAATATTTTCACAAGTAATCAAAGACAGAGTGACATAGATCATGTACTACGTGATAATAATAGAGTGAGGGATTCTTCCCGCTGACCTTGAAGGAGGCAGTGGTGAGGCCCGTCCTCAAGAAGCCTCCCCTGGAACCGGCTGATTTGAAGAACTTTCATCCTGTCTGTAACCTCCCTTTTTGGGGGAAGGTTGTTGAGAAAGTGATGGCGCTTCAACTCCTATGGACCTTGAATGAAACTGATTATCTGGATCCTCTTCAGTCAAGATTCAGGCCTGGCTATAGCACTGAAACAGCTTTGGTTGTGCTAGTGGATGACCTTTGATGGGCCTGAAACAGGGGTTCTTCCTCTGTCCTGGTGCTTCTTGATCTCTCAGCGGCTTTCGATACCATTGACCATGGTGTCCTGATGAGGTGGCTCGAGGGATTGGGAGTGGGGGGGCACCATCTTACGGTGGTTTAACTCCTACCCCTTGGACCATTCTCAGTCAGTGTTGGTATAAGGGCAGAGATCTGCCCAAAGCCCCTACTATGTGGGATGCCTCAGGGTCAATTCTCTCGCCTCTCCTATTCAACATCTACATGAAACCACTGGGTGAGATCATCTGACAGCCTTCCCCTACTAAATTTAAACACATTTGTGAAACTTGTTGTGGGTTTTCTTAAATATGCACCTGGTCATTGCTAAAAAAAAGTCCTCCTATATTTGCATTCTGGGAAATTAATGTTCTCCTCAATTTCTAAGCAGCACTTATTATTTGCTTGTGAATTGATACGCCACATTGCCTCTTGCAACAACAGCTACATTATGCTTCCTTGCACAAAACCAGCTGTCAGCTTAGATTTCCTTAATCCTGTCAGGTTCCAACTTGGCCAACCGACAGTCATTATCTGTAGGGAAACCATCTGTGAAACAAAGCAATGTCTCTGGTAAAATGACACACCATAAAAAAGTCAGTTGGGGCATGATAATATGAGGAAAATTTTGCCCATTACAGTTTCCTGTTATTTCTCAGAGTAAAATTAACATAAAGATATGATTATGACTGCTTCATTTATATTCCAGTCTGTGCCCTGTCTTAAATCCTGCATAGGTATACTTAGCACTTAATATTATTGCTTTTACAGTATAGATCTTATCTTATTGGTGGCCAAGGAAGCTAACAGTAATAAAAATGAGGTATAGCATAAAGCAGACCTATAGAATAATATGAAATAGCTAAGCAAACTTATAAAAAAAACAGGTAAAAGTAAAAACTCCAGTAAGTATATGATATACAAAAAAAGCTTTTATAACCCAAATTTTATAAAAATATAAAACTGAGGCATCTAAAATTTAGATATTTAGCATGTATCAGTCTACATAACATCCAAGGCTATTTAAATCAAAAGCTACACTTGGCTTCTGAGCAGCAGGCTGAGAGCTCATCCCCCAATAGTGAGAGTGCCAGAAAAAAAATCCTTCATTTTATTTTAAAAATAAACATTACATTAAATATGCTTTGGGTCATCACTTCCAATGCATTTTTTCTTCTACCATATTAAAAATCACAAAATTTTAGAGAAATTTAGGGTTAGACTTTGAAAGAAGACAAAGGTTGTACCCTGCTGTTTTAAAGGAAAATTAGTTGATTCCCAAAGGATATTCGCAAAAGGCTAGCAAACATTTTGCTCCGGATGGAGCCAGGATGAGATAAAAACAGTTCATCGCCTGAACAATCATTTCCAAGAACGTGGTTCTAGCTTCAGTTCCAGTCAGCAGGTGATCGGACCGGCTGAAATTTCAGACAATTGTGTTCTGTCAGAGTAGAGCATGATGTGCTCAATATTGTATGGGGAAAGAAATTGAAGAAATTATTCAGCTTTAACAAGCAATCATTTTGTATTACTGTATGTACTGGTAGTAGGAAATGAAAGAAGCCAAAACAAACAACTAGAAACAGATCTAACAAGAAGAACTTAGGAAAATCAATTCAACATCAGTTGTGGGTATGTTTTATGTAACAAAATATCATTGGGATAAACCAGAATTAAGAAGCTCCACATTCAGAAGCATCAATGCAAATGGTGCTGCTTTTTCCTCATACAATAAATATGGGGACTGTGGCTCCATGGGTCAGGGATATGATAACCACATAAAATCAGAATTCCAGTATTTGCCATCTGGAAAGTGCAGCCATGTTGATGAGAGAGATAGAAACAGCATCCCTATTTCTGCACAGGATCAGTTTCACACACTTTCAGCTATTCCTAATTACATCGTGTCTCATTTAAACTATGAGTTTCTTCCCTTAACTTATTTATTAAATCTGTTTTAGCAATACATTTTCTTCAAATTTTACATGTTATAGGCTTTGTGCTTTTAAAGGAAAAAAATGAACACTGATCAAACACAGGGTGCTATAACATCTAAATGCTATAACATCTAAACAAGCAGGTTCGCCTATTGCGCCAGTTGCGTCCCTTCCTGGACCGGGAGGCTCTTCTCACGGTTACTCATGCTCTCATCACCTCACGTTTAGACTACTGTAAAGTGCTCTACATAGGGCTGCCCATGAAGAGCACCTGGCGACTTCAACTGGTACAGAATGAGGCCGCGCGAGTGATCAAGGGTGTACCTCAGTGCACCTGTATAACACTGATCCTCCGTGAGCTACATTGGTTGCCAGTGGTCTTCCGGGTGCAATTCAAGGTGCTAGTAACAACTTATAAAGAGCTACATGGCTTAGGAGCGGGGTACCTTCAAGACCGCCTCCTGCTACCGCATGCCTCCCAGCACCCAGTGAGGTCCCACAGAGTCGGACTGTTGCGGGTCACGTCAGCTAAACAATGCCGGCTGGCGGGCCCCCATGCTAAGGCCTTCTCTGTGGCAGCGTCTGCCCTCTGGAACCAGCTCCCAGGAGAGATCAGGACCATCCCCACCGTACTGACCTTCCGTAAAGCCGTTAAGACCGGCTCTGGCGGAAGGCCTGGAATTAATGTACCCTCCCCCTTGGTTGATAGTTGACTGTGTGACTGCTTAGTATTGTT
>JANHGC010002118.1:415911-430820 GCA_027560395.1 Boaedon fuliginosus | reverse complement strand
TGTTCTAAGTCCCCCCCCCAAAAAAAAATAAATAAAATACGCATACAATCACATCTTTCCTTTTGCATGACTTCATTTTGTAAAGACATTAGTCAAATGTACTGCATCAGATCTGAGCATTTTTATAATTTTTCTTACTCTTGCTCAAAATAGAACAGTGGGTACAGGTTCCTTGAAGGGAAATACTGATTGTGTCAACTAGGCTTTCTGAATGTTTACTTACTTATAATTGAGTTTATCCAGGGGTGGGTTTCTACCAGTTTGGCTCTGTTTGTGCTGCAAACAGAGCAAATAAAGGTAGCTATAGCATGCAGGTGTTTGGGAGGGCCCAAATTTATTTTATTTTATTTACTTTATTTTTTTACAAAAACCAATCGAACCGGTTGTTACATAAGTTGAAACTCACCCCTGAGTTTATCCATTGAACATTGGAATAGCAGTAGCATTTAGACTTATATACTGCTTCACAGTGCATTACAGCCCTCTTTAAGTGGTTCACCGAGTCAGCATATTGCCCCCAACAATCTGGGTCCTCATTTTACTTACCTAGAAGGATGGAAGGCTGAGTCAATCTTGAACCAGTGAAAATCAAATTACTGGCAGTTGGCTCTTATATTGCTCACTATTGTCACTTGGTATCCCACATCAATAGACACTGTGAGTGGAACCAGTAGAAAACCAATGTTTGGATTGGGACTATTTTTCCAATTAAGATTCAATCCAGAGGAAATTATAAAGGCAATTTGAAATTCAAAACTTGCACATGGGTTGTATCAACCCTAACTTTAACCATTGCAAGACATGAAAATACTGAACCACCTGACAGAATAAGCCAGATAGCCCAATTATTTTATTGTATGGAGAGTTCAGCTACAAGCCATTCAGAATGTCAAAGTAGGAAGAGGACAAACATCATTAGTTTATTTTTTTAAAAGGAATCATGACTGCTTATATCTAGGGATACGGTGGCTCAGTGGGTAAGATGCTGAGCTTGTTGATCAGAAACGTTGGCAGTTTGGTGGTTTGAATCCCTAGTGCAGTGTAACAGAATGAGCCCCATTACTTGTCTCAGCTTCTGTCAACCTAGCAGTTCTAAAGCAAGTAAAAAAAATGCAAGTAGAAAAATAGGGACCGCCTTTGGTGGGAAGGTAACAGCGTTACGTGTGCCTTCAGCATAAACTCATGCCAGCCGCATGACCACGGAGATATCTTCGAATGGCGCTGGCTCTTTGGCTTTGAAAGGGAGATGAGCACCGCCCCCTTGAGTCTGGAACCGACTAGCATGTATGTTCAAGGGGAACCTTTACCTTTACCTTTACCTTTAACTGCCTATATATCTAAGGAGCATATATGTCCACTGTTCACTGCTAGGTTTTTGAACCAAGGGCCACGCTTAACCCTTGCATGGTCAATCTGAAGCATGTTTCCCTTGACCGGGGAAATGAGGCAGGGTATAAATCAAATCAAATAAATCAAATAAATAAATAAATGTTCTATGAAACAGATAGAAGCAGGATAAAGAAACAAGTGGGCCAGAGCAAAAACTTCAAAATAATCTCAAAGTGTTTTGAGTTTAATCCACTGCAATAGGTAATTACTAATTTTACATATTTGTTAGAGGAAGAAAATTATAATGGGGTAGGAATTTTGGAGGAATCTCTGAGGCAACATCCATGGCTAATTCAAGAGCTTGAACATGTCTATCATTGCTTTTGTATGGATCTTCAATAGCAAAGACCAGGTCATGTTATTTTCTAAGTATGCCTCTTTTCTTCCCCCATTACCAACTTTTAAAAATTAAATGGATTTCTAAAATGTCATGGTGTAGCTCTCCTCTGCTCCAATTATCTGTTTCTTAGATCCCTATTTCTCAGAATCTCAGTTTTGGCTCCAGGCTTGTTGTTCTCAAGCCACATTCCCCACTAAAAGGAATCATATGTAAAAAGTAAATATTTAACCTCATATACAAGAAATAACAGGGGACATATTTATAATACACTTAACTGTTTTTCCAAGTTAGTTTTATGAGAGCCAAGATTCAATTCAAGTTATTAAATAAATACATCATGTTTTTTGAGTATTTGGGGATAATATAATGAGCAGCTGTTGGTTTAGCAAGTAGCCAACTGATTCATTACCACTGAGCAGAGATGAACTAATTATTTGTTAAGTTTATCTTTTTCTCCTGGTTTCTGTCTCATTGTATATTTCCATGTCACTCAGAGATGGTCTTCAGTTGAGCCATCTGTATCCTTAACCAAATTAGTGACCTTCAGACATTTTGTACTTCAACTCTTATAATCTTTAACAGCTGCATCCTACATTTGTTTTTTATAACCACACTAGCTGATAACCCAGCGTTGCCCGGGTATAGTCAGGCCTGACAGTGTTAGTAGCTCCATGTGTCATGGTGTTCCTTTCCTTTCCTTTCCTTTATTTATGCCTTGCTGCAACGTGCTGTAAGCAGGGAATGCTGCAGCCTACAATTCCCAGCGTTCTTTGCCTGATTTCCATGCCTTGCCTCTATTGGCTGGAGACCGTCTGATTTGCATGTGCAGTAGAGCTTGGCAGTGAAATGTGTGTGTGGGGTGCACTTTGGCACCCTTTTTTGGGGTGCAGACTCCCCAAAGGCATTTGTGACCCCCCCCAGTGGTGATCGTACAACGCCAAAGTATGTATGTATGGAGTTTGGTCAAGATTTGTTGCAGCGTGTAGGAGCATATAGAGCACATACAAACACACATACATACACACACTTCTCTTTTATAGATATAGATTCTACTAGTTTGTTGGACCTGCAATGCATCAGAAAATGAATCTATAAAAGAGTTGTAGATTTTTTTTTAACATAGTGTAGGTCATCTATGAATGTAGCTATGAATCTATTCCTCTATTCCAGGCTCTCCCTCCCCCATAAATAAAATGTCTCAATGTTTAAGCAATATTGGTTATGGTAGTCCTTGGTCATAAATAAGCTTGGAAATTATGGTAATCAGTTGTGATGATTGCAAGGCAGGTCACCATGTTACTCGACCAAAATTAAGGACCTTTTTTGGACTCATTGGTAAACATTGTGATTTTCAAAGTGTACCCATTATTTGCTATGGGCCGGTTATTGCTTGAAACCGGAAGTAAAGACCGATTTCTAGCAAAAACATTATAAAATGTAGTCATGTGATTGTGAGGCTCTGCAAATGGCCATAAATGTAGTTCATTGCAAAGTGCACAAAATGTGGTCATGTGACTGAAAGGAAGGGCAATGTTGGAATTTTGAAATCAGATTGTAAGTTCTTTTTTTGAGGGGGAGGTCTATCGCAATCTCAAACCGTGGCCAAGTCAAGGACTACTGCACTTTCTTCTACCATCTGTGTCCCTGGATAAGTAATAGCCTTTGCTGATCATGTCTAGACTAAGAAATTAAGTATGGTTGGGCCTAGTTAATCCTTGAATGGGGTGCTGCAGACTAGATTAACAAGTGAAAAAAGGATCATGGAACAAAGCAATTGTACTGTTGCCTAGAAAATAGCTCTTGCTGTATTTTTTTTTCTCCCACCATATCTATTTTCTTTACTTCTCGATGAAGGATGAAGACAAAAAAGGAAATCTAGTTGTAGTTTCAGCTCTTTTTAATAAACTACACAGTATACATAATGTTTACCTCAAAGCCCTGCAGAAGAGGGCAGAATATAAATGTTTTTAGGTATAAGTTATATATTATATATTATACAAAGCATTGAAAGCTAGGGATAAACAGGGAGAGGACAGAAAGCTGACCAAAGGAATGCTATATATGGAGATATTATGAAGATAGTAGCTGAGAAGCAGTTTGAACCATCTGAAATTCTATTTACAATAACCATCATTAATACAGAATTTGAAGTTTACAAAAAGCTCTAAAATCTGCCCAACTGAAGTGGATTCTGTCAGAGAATAGTTCTGTAAGCTGCATTTTCCTAACACAGATTCAAGCAACATTTTCTGCTGAATGCATTAACTGCTGACCATAGGGGGTGAATCATGCCAGTTCCTGCCTCTGTCGTCTCCCCACCATCCCCTGGAGAGAATAAAACAACTTGTTTCTGCACTGGATACAACAAAGGGCCAAGGCAGCCCCCTCTGACGCCCAAGGAATTTGTGATAACCTTCATAATTAGCTCCCATAATAAAGCAATTACTGGTTTCTCAGTCAATTCTCTCCATAGTTAGCAAGGGAAGTTTTGTCAGAGCCGTTACCTACTGCTGAGACAGAGAGCCTTGCAAAGCCCTGGGAACCAGGAGACACCACGGCCTGAAACACTGCAAAACTTCCAAGCCCTCAATTAGCCTGGCAATTCAGAAGGAAAACAATTCTCCACTTTCTCATTAAAAGATGAGCTTAAAAATCCACGCAGAATGATTCTACCCCTGCCTGGTGAAAAGAAGAAGTTGCTTTTCTTCCAAAGCCCCCCTGGGTTTACTTCAAACTAGGCTGAGAGCTCCTTTGGCTGGCTAAATTGCAAGCAAGGGGGGATAATGGGAGATTGATTAGGGTTAATAGACTTATTTTTACAGGTCATGCCGCACAGCAGTCTGGGTTGTGGTGCTCCAAAACATATTATCACAAGCCATAAATCAAGGCCCTTGGAGGGGATTCAGACCTCTCTCTCTCTCTCTCTCTTTCTTTCCCTCTCTCTCTTTCTCCATCTGAATGGCTAGTTAACAATTCACTTTTGTCTCCAAACTGCTACTCCCAAATGCCTCTTGGCTGGTGTCCTCTTTCTAAAGTCTCTACTGACAGAGAACCTTGCAAATCTTGGAAGAGCACTGGCTTCTCTGTCCCTGCTAATAGGAGTATGAATAGTTGGAGCAGTTAATCATCAGGCCATGTCGCCATTTCGTACAGTAAAGCCCACCCCTTATTTTTATTTTTAAAAATAAGGATTTAAAAATAATTGCATCCTAACTACAGGGTGCTTCGGGTGACAGCTATGATTCTTCCCCTTCTCTTACAACAGCACTGAAGAGGGAATGAAGCCCAGAGGTGGAGACTGGTTTTAAAAGAGCTAAATGGCAGTGAGCTTCATAGCACAGTGGGAAGCTGTAGGAGAGAACAATTCTTTTTCTTCTTGAGAAATCCAAAAAATAATTTAAAACATGACAGATCGGCTGCCTTCCTTATGTCTGTGTGGCTAATTCTGTCTTCTTGGTTGCTATTAATTCACCCATGGCTAAATGTGCTAAAAGATAAGGCAGGCTGGCTTCTCATTTAAAACAGGCTAGCAGAACTTGTCTGCACACCGGAGAGCCATTCGGAATCGCTGTTTATGGCTGATCTTGTGGGAGAAACCTATTTTTCACACAATTCCTTATCAGTTCCTTTGCCTCTGAACTTTTCTTCAAATGGAGCTATGAATTTATATAACCAACGAAGTTCCCATCATAAGGGAGGGATACTCTGAGAATTTATATCACCACCCCTCTCCCTGAGATGACCGTCAAGGTCCAATGGGAAGATTTGCAGACAAAAACCTTGTGCTTGCTGTAGGACTTTAGTCCTGCAGATTTCAGAGGTCTCAGATCTTTTTTAAAAAGGGGATGTTTTTGGTGGCAATCCCTTCAGGAAAGATGAGGAAAAGACGCCTCAATTTGTGATTAAAGATCAGAGAGCTAATGAAAGACTGCAAGAAGGCTCAAAACACTTCAATCACTGTCCTTCATTAATATATTCAATAAACAAACATCCCTTAAGAATCCATTTTTAGTACTTAAGTAAATTCCACATGAAAGCACACTTCTCATAAAACATTTCAACTTTTATCTCAGGCTAATATATTAGGCCTCATTTCATTTGCATTTTAATGACAAGGCTATACTTTTCGGATAAATGACTGCGCTTTATCAAAGGATTACTTCATTTGGTCTGTAATGGTTCTTGGCCATATGGGAAACATATCGAAGCTGAGAAGCTGCATACCACCACTCACGTGGCTAAAATTACCAAATTCTGTGTTTCACTTTGCAGAGCTGCTTTTAAAAAGAAGTTGGAGGAAAAGCACTGAATCTTGGAAACATAATTTATATTTCTCTCAAAGTCAGGACAAAATTGATTGGGTAATTTTGGTTCTTCTTCATCCGTAATGATATTTCCCATCTCAGATTCTGTAAAATAGCAAATTTTTAATACTGTAATGTTCGGTAACATTTTGTGCTATGTGGCCATTTAAACTAATAGAGAGCTGGTATTACTACTGTAACAGTAAAACCTTGTAAATTTGGAAATGTCAGTGTTAGTTTGAATTGTATTTCTATTTCTGTTGACAATACAGAAACTGCCATTTCAGAATGAACCTCATAATTTATTGTCTTTCCCTGCCCCATCCCCATTTATTTTTGACTCCTTACAGCAAAAAGGTTCAGTTTACATGTGATGGATGCTTTCAGTAATGGTTATCCCCATGACAAATTTCACATTGGCCCTTTTCTACATTTCCTTTGAAAATCTCATACTACATGGCATTAAACAGTAGCTCATTCAAGTGTTCTCTTCCTTGAGGTATTGCAGGTAACGTTTCTGGCAAAGAAGAACATTTGCTATGAAATCTGCAAACGTTTGGATTTTCTTATGTTAGAACATTTTTTTTTTTGCATTAAAAATGAGGCAATTCAAGCTTACACGCATAATTGGCTTCTATGGGACCTTTGCCTGAAACACCCATCATTTTAAGAGCAAGTGAAGATGGGAGAGACAAATGGACCTTTCTTACCTGCAGGTTTTTAGGGAAGGAGCTAGCCCTTAAGTATACAACTGATGGCAAGCTGAGGATAGTAAAATATGCTGGAGCAGCCTGCAACTTGCTGGGTTGTTTAGGGTGATTGATGAGTGCCAAAGATCCCTGTGGGGGATAGGAAGACAAACCTCTGCTCTCATCCCTTCTTTGTTTAGGAGATGTTCTCAGTCAGCAACAGATGGCCCCTGTTCCCCTTTGCTGACCAGAGATTTTCAAATGCCATCCATCTTCTCCTGCGTCTGACAAACTAGAGGACAGATGAGCTTGGTGGAGGAGATGATGATGGTGATGAGAGGCAGAGAGAGAGAGAGAGAGAGAGAGAGAGAGAGAGAGAGAGGAGAGGAGAGGAGAGGAGAGGAGAGGAGAGGAGAGGAGAGAGAGTGAGTGGAAGACACAGAGAGAAAATACCTTCTCTCAGGATTGTCTTAGGATATCTAGTTGCTTTCTATGGATGTAAAACGCATAAATTCAAGAAGACATCCACATACTATACTTTAGAAATTTGGATTTTTGTGTTTAGTCTTTCTAACAATAGCAACAAATTCCCTTCTGAGGTTAAGTATGGTTTATCAATAAACTGTACTCTTGGTAAATGTGTGTCATCCACAATTTCCTGGTCCCTGAGTTGCATTTGTCACTCTATGCTAGAAAGAAACAGGCAAGCATTATTTAGGGAAAAGAGTTTGGTGACTTTACCTCCTACTTCAGCTGTGTAGTATCTTCCACAAAAATCAAAATTCAAATCTCCCCCAATGAATTTCCTAAATGTAATTAAATTTCTCTCCAAATAATGATTACAGAACTCCAATCCATTTCAGGACAATAGCTTTAACTGTTCATTGATAAGAAGAGGGGCACTAGAATCCCAGACTGCGACTGGAGATGGCAGACACTCTTTTGTTGCTTTTAGTCCATTTTATATGAAACATTGGATTTAAAACCGGGAAAAGTTCACAATGGAGTTTTTAATTTGTTTGCTTAATGTTGAACTCTGTAGTCCTGAACTGAAAGCTACTTCAGAGAGTTCTGGTTGGGAATTACGGGGGTGGTAGTACACAGGATGGAGGCAGGCTGGGGAGAAGTCCTCTTCTTCACAGGAAAGTCGGCTCATCAACTGATCTCGAGACAACATATCTTCCTTCCTGTAAAATGCAAAAACAGGCTGATTGTGTGACGTGCATTCCTGGCCTTCCTCACCAGCGTTATTCCCTAAGAGGTATGATTTTAGGAGGCTTTCTTTGGCAAATCTATCTGACAGCTCGATGAATCATGTGGATGAGCTTTAGCTGAGGAAACCAATCATTCTGAAAAAGAGCTGGGTCATGTATCTTTCAGAGCAAACACACTCACAGAGTAGACCTCTCCCTCCCAATGAGAGAGAGAGAGAGAGAGACAGGAGAGGGAGAAAGAGAGAGGGAGAGAGAGAGAGAGAGAGAGAGAGAGAGGAGGGAGGGAGGGAAGGAGAGAGAGAGAGATCCCACCCTTGCAAATGACAGATAAGCCTTTTCATCAAACATCCGTTGTGTACTTCCTGTCAGAAGACAGAAGCTAGCCTTTGAAAAGCCTGAGGAGGGAGAAGGTGGAGATGGAGGAGGAGGAGTGGAGGAGGAGTAACTGTGCACACACTAGCATTCCCTCTCCTGGGAGCATAATTCTTCTCTACTTGGTTATTTAGGAAAACTTTCCTCCTAACTCTCAGGAAAAGGAAAGGAAGAAATACAATTGCTTGTGTCACTCCTCTTAAGTACACACAGCTTTTGCATCCCTGGAACATACATACCATCATCTTTCTTATCCTTGACTTGGCTTTCTTGCAACAGAACAAACACCATAAAGCACATTAAAAGGATGTTTTGTGAATTTTCTCCTCACACCCCTGGCAACAGAAAGCTTTCCTATGCTAGATTGGATGGGAGGCTTCCACCCCAAATTGCCGCTCCTTTTCTAGGCCTAGAAAAACTCAATCCTTTAGGCACCAGGTGCCTAAAACAAACTTAAATAAACAAAAAGGTTAATTGTAGCTCTTTGTCCTCCCTATATTTTTACACCAAGGCATTTGAACTGCACATACTGAACTATTCTGGACAGCTTTCCTTACTTGAAAGGAGCTAGAAGCAACGTCTTTGAAGTAGACATTCATTACATGTCACTGGCTAATATTTGGTGAATGTCAAGTGTTGCATATAAAAGCTGACAGACCTCAAAGTTTATTAATAACATCAAATAAATGTATTAATACAAGACAAAATATTTCTCTTTATCTTTGTGGTATAATTAATGTTCCTGAAAAGCATAAAATCATTTCATGAAATGCTTGTTAAAAGTCTGGCAACAGATTAGCTTATATTGTGATGTCATTCCCAGGTATATTTTTCTTTTTAAAAAATGCATTAAAAAAATACTAGATTGGCCAATAACTCTCATCATTTCCAACTCTTGGTATGTTTCAGGAGCTGCAACCCCAAACTCAGATACTATGGTCCCAATCAAAGGAGAGTTATATAATCAAGAATGTTGGCTAGGTTCTTATGTTGCACTAACGCAACCAATCAGGCAATATTAGACTGAAACAAAACAGGATAACACTGCATATAATCCAGAAGCATGACCTGATTTGTTTATGACTTAGCACATAGTCTGGCTCAAACATTATAGTTTTTAAACCATCCTTAATGGTTTAGTTCGGTGTGTAAACTCAATTCAAATATAAATTTGAAAAAATAAACGATAGCCTACCATGTTATAATCCAGTCAGCATTTTCAACAAATTATATTTTTAAAATTCCTGGTCCACTTGCTTCCATGGATAAAATAGTCAAAATGACACCTACAATTATGCAATTGGAGCTACATCCTTTTTAAAAAAACGTAACAGACATAAAAGAGAATAAAAGTTGCCCTATAAAATGCTGCATAATTGTGGCCATAATCTTGATTTTTTGAGTCGCCCCCATAAATACTACTGTTGGCCTTTCAAAAAGAAGTAATTGTGAGTAAAGACTTTCTTCAGAACCAAACCATTCTCACAAGCAGGGACTTTATTAAGGTTTTGCTGAGCCCATGGTCACAGCTCTATGACCTCTGGCTTGAAAGCTTTCGCATTCATTGAACTAGTTGCTAAAATAACATTTGTTCTGCAGCTTCTACTCTTAGAATCATAAACCTGGAAGAGGACATTTATCCCATCAATTCCAATAGCTTTCTCAGTGCAAGATCTGGTTAAAGCAGCCACAATAGATACCTTCCCAATCTCTGTTTAAGCACATTCAATGTATGGGAGTTTCTTACTTCTTTTGATAATTGGTTCCATTGTTAAACTTCTTTCCCCAAAAGAAAGAATTTTCTAACATCTTCTAGGAACTTGACTTCCTCCTAGTAATCTCAATGCCTGATATCCTTAAAATTATGATCTGTGTTTCCCTTGAGTCTTTTCCTTGGATTAACAGTATCGTGAAGTGCTTCTCCCTCATTCCTTTGCTGCTGTGTATTAACTGACTGAGCTGCCTGAAAAAGTATGGAGAACTGCTACTAGGCATGACTCTGCTTGAAGTAAAGGGGATAGTTTGCCCCTAATTTTAAAATTGTGGTAGCTTTTAGTCTGGGTTATTCCCAGATGTTGCTAATTAGCCAAATGAACATGTTAACCTGGGAATTACATGTGTTCTATGTAACCCAAGTTTGGCTATAGTTTAAATAAATAATTAAATAAATGATTTATTAAATTTATACCCACGAGGTGGCTAACAACATATTAAAAATACAATAAAAATACAAAATATCACATAAGAACAATAAAAATAAAATCCATACAGCTAAAAAACTATTAAAAATACAGCCATACCCGCAAACATACAACCATTCATATGAGGGAGTCATCAATTCCAAGCCTGCCAGCAGAGCCAGGTCTTCACAGCCTGGCGGAAGGCCAACAGGTTAGGGATGGTCTGGATCTCCACAGGGAGCTGATTCCAGCGGTCCGGTGCTGCCACAGAGAACACCTTCATCTGCAGGCCCGCCAGCCAACATTGTTTAGCTGACGGGACCTGTAGAAAGCCAAATCTGTGAGACCTAGTGGGGTGCTGGGAGGCATGTGGTGGAAGAAGGCAGTCTCGAAGGTACCTCACTCCTAAGTCATGAAGGGCTTTAAAAGTTGTCACTAGCATTTTAAATTGCACCCAGAAGACTATTGGGAGCTTGTGCAGCTCATGGAGGAATGGTGCTATATAGGTGCACCGAAGCACACCCTTAATCACTTGCACGGCCGCATTCTGGACTAATTGGAGCTTCCGAGTGCTCTTCAAGAGCAGCCCCTTATAAGGGGCGCAACTGGTGCAATAGGCGAACCTGTGCATAGGTTGCTCTGGCCACAGCTGCCCAATGATCTTCAAATTGAAGCTGCAGATCCAAGAGAACTCCCAAGTTATGCACCTGTTCTGGGGGTGGGTGGGTAAATTCCCCCCCCCCAGTGTTAACGATAGACAATCAATTGGACCACGTGGAGGCAACATCCAAAGCCACTCAGTCTTGTCAGGGTTGAGCCTGAGCCTGTTGGTCCCCATCTAGATCCTCCAGGCACCAGGACATCACTTCGACGGCATCACTAGTTCAACCTGGGGCAGAAATGTATAATTGGGTATCATCAGCGAACTGATGGTACCCTACCCCATGCTGTTGGATGATCTCACCCAGTGTTTTCATGTAGATATTGACTAGGAGGAGTGAGAGAACCGAACCCTGAGGCACACCACAGAGCAGGGGCCTCGGGTCAGATCTCTGCCCTCCTACCAACACTGACTGGGTGCAGCCCAAGAAATAGGAGGCGAACCACCCTAAAATGGTGCCCCCTACTCCCAATCCCACAAGCCGCCCCAGGAGGATACCATGGTCAATGGTACTGAAAGCCGCCGAGAAGTCAAGAAGCACAGGACAGAGGAAGCTCCCCTGTCCTGGGCCTGCCAGAGATCATCCGCCAGTGCGACCAATGCTGTCTCAGTGCTGTAACTGAGCCTGAAACCCAGCTGAAGAAGTGTTAAACTCAGGCCCATGGACTGGATGCATCACATGCTGGCCATGCCCACTCCTGGTTTAGTGAAGGGGAGAAAAGTCGCTATACATGATAGGATGACAATGTGATGCTGTGAATTTGACACCCCTAGACTAGAAGAATCTGTCTTGTCAGGATTAAATTGAGCTTGTATGTTATTCCATTTTTTTTCTTCTTCTATTCAACCATGTTTGAATTTTGGAGACCCTGTAGAAATCCTTAAAGTTTTCTTGGAAAGGTTTTTCCAAAAGCCGTCTTCCAAAGGCTGGGAGAAAGTGCCTGTCCCAAAGTCACCCAGATGACTTTGTGCCCAAGGCAGGACTAGAACTCACCATCTCCCAGTTTCTAGCCTGATGCCTTAACCATTACCTCAAACTAGCTCCTGGCTGGGAAATTCTGGAAGTTTGAGTTCATACTTCTTAAAGTTGTTAAAGTTGAGAAACACTGTCCTATAATATCAATGGTTTTGGATGGTCGTCTTTATAAACTTGTACATATGCTAGCCTCTTTCTTGATATTTTGGAAAGAAATGTCCACTTTTCTGTTCATTTTTAAAACTTCCTTAGAAAGTTCATGGTAGTAGTTTCCTAGCTTTAATTATTTTCTGTCATCCTCTACATCATTTCACTATACTTGTTTTATTCTATCAAATCTTGGATATCTTACTAGAAAACCCTTTCCTGTTCACATATATTTCAAAAAACAAGCCATAGTTTTAATAACCATAGTAGCTTAAATCGACTGTGTTCACAAAACTCTATGAACCCAAATACACCAAATCACATTTGGGCTTTTCGGTTCTGAGAACATACATACAGCAAAACATATCTCAATTTCCAGCCTTTCCCATCCTCCTTTTCCAGTCACATTATCTTTTTTCCATATCCTAATGGACACAAATTCTGTACATGCACATGCAAGGTACTTAGAAGGGTCTTGAGCTTCCATTCTGTGTATATGCCACAATGCAATCTATATGCACTATGCAGAGAGAGCTAGAGAGTCTCTTAATCTCTCTGCATTGTGTTGTGCTCTTTGGAAGTTGATATAACAAAGCAAAATCAACTGAAAGGATATTTTATACTGTAGTTGGCTTGCAACACATCTCTCGGCGGTAGGATAAGGGTGAGGGTGAGAATGCTCTTTCCTTGAAACGAACATAAATAATGCTTTTGTAAGATCTCAAGCTTAAGTCACGGAACAGGGATTCAGGTGAGAAGCCGGTCAGGTTTGGTATTAGTCCATGAAGACCATAAATGGGCAGAGCTGGCACCCGGAGCAATTAAGCCTCTTTCTCCTTTTCAGAGCTTCCGCATTGTGCACATACTCTTGGAAACAACCACACATAGTGCAAAGGACACAATATGCCATTTTATATGGTAATTTTGCAGCAGTTGTGCTCATTTTGTTAAGTCTTTTAAATATTGATGCCAACTAGTTTCAAGTTGTGCTACATGTGGTAATCTCTTCTTTCAGTAATTCGTATTCATGAGATAGCTAAAAAGGGGAAAAAATTAATTAGACAAAAGACCTATAGACCATACAACTACTTGATTTGTCCATCGAAGAATTACTGATTCATGAAAGCCTTTTTTAAAAAAACAAACAAACTTGGAAGGCTGAACTGCACTTCAGATATAATATGATAGCAGATGAAAGGTATGAGCCTAAGGAATTTACTTATAAAATAATTCTACTGATATCAGTAAGACTTAACTTTTGAATTAGTTCTGATTAGCATTAGCATTTTTAAAAAATAAGTTCAGAATCTTTTCATCACAGACTCTTTTTCAAATGTACAAATACATTTTGCTTTTTTAAGTCTTATCTTGGCATTGGTAACTCCACTAACCATCCTGGCTATCATGATATAGTTTACTTAGACTGTATGACACTAGTAAATTAAGATTGCAGTTTGTAACACTGGCCATTATGTCTTTAAAAACTCAGTTAAAATAAACTATGGTTTATCATGATGTGTGAAGCCTGCCATGATGACATGGCTTGCTTCTACCTGCTACAGAAAGTCATAAACTATATTTATTCTAATAGAAATATATTTTAATTCTAATGCATACAAACAAACACAGTCTATATGTGTATGCATGTGTGTGTGTGTGTGTTGAGCAAAAAGTAAATGAATATTGGATTTTGTTTTATACACAAGAAGGTTATTTTTTTGTGAGGCACACATAAGATTAGACTTGTCATTTGCTATTGATTTGAATAAATGTTTATAGAACACATACTTTTACCATTTTTTTAAAAATGGTTTCCTGTATCTTCTTTGATTGTGGGTACAATAGTTGAAAACTTTGTATGATTTTGTTGCAATGAGCTTCCAAAAAAAAAAAAAAAGATAACATTAATACATAATATTGAAACCTCAAGTTTTACCCAGGCACATTTTTACAGTTCATAAATTCCTAGCTATTTATTTTCCAGTCAAATATTAGAGGAGAATGGAACAGGATGTGAAACAATTCCCCTATAGCTTACCCACTTTCCAGTGAACATAGTTTTTACCAATTAGCCACATTTTATTATACTCTGTTAGACACCCAACCGTCTGTAGTTAAAGCACAAAACTCAGGTGATGTCAGTAAGAATGCACTTTGTTCAAAGAGCCTCAGTGGCGCAGTGGTTAAATGTAGCACTGCAAACTATCTCTGCTGACCTGTTCAGCAAGTTGTCAGATCAAATCTCACCAGGCTCAAGGTTGACTCAGCCTTCCATCCTTATAAGGTCGGTAAAATGAGGACCCAGATTGTTTGGGGGCAATATGCTGATTCTGTAACTGCTTGGGGACTGTTGTAAAGCTCTGATAAGCAATATATAAAATCTGAGTGCTATTGCTATCTATGTTGTAAGCTGCCCAGAATCCTTTGGGAGTTGGGCGGCATAAAAGTATAATTAATAAAATAAAAGACAAGGAGTATGTGGGTGATATCCATGAGACACTGAGCAAAGTTTTTTGTCACTATTAGAAATATAAATATATCCATAGCTTAGCCGTTTTCCTATTATTTCTAAACTGCCACTATTATAGTGTGGGAATTGGAAGGGAGGTGTATGAGTAAGTGGGAAGATAGTCATAA
>JANHGC010002118.1:398156-414067 GCA_027560395.1 Boaedon fuliginosus | reverse complement strand
GGGAGAGATTTGGGAACATCTTGGCCAATCTCGTTGGGGTAGGTGCCATCTATAGAACATTTTATATAGATTTTCTTTATAGGTTGTGGCTGTCAACATTTTAATATTTTCCCCCCATATCTCTAGGCAATCATCTAACTTAATTGTACGCCCAAAATTTTTCGCCCAAGTTACCATATTTTCTTTCACTATTTCATTTTTGAGTTTTCTATCCAATAACCAGCTGTATCCTTTGGTTATTACTTTTTCATTTCCTACTAATAATATTTTATCTAATTCTAGTGGCTCTTTGTAAATTCTGTATGTCGTTTTATCTTTACCAAATTGGATTTTAATTAGGTCATATGTCCACCAGTCTTTGTCTATCCCACTGTTTTTCAAATCTTGCACCGTCAGCAATTCTCCCCCTTCATTTAACAATTCTTTATATTTTATTATCTTTAGATTGCTTAATGGTTGAGGATCAAGATATTTCTAAATAGATACATCCTCTCCTCTAACTTTGTTAACATACAGTGGAACCTCGGTTCACAAATGCTTCTGTTCATGACTAAATTGGTTCGTGATCAAAAAATCAGCTAAATGTTTGACTTCATTCATGAACAGATCCTGTACTTGGTTTTTCTGCTAAATTCATGCTATTGCCCACCTAATGTCAATGGGATTTGCATTATGATTAGTACAAACCTTCACTCAATTTTATGAGATTGTTAGTAGCCTGCAAAGGCAATCTTCCTCCTTCTCCTCTTCTTCCTCCTTTTCTTCCTCCACCACCAGCACTATTACCACCACCACCACTACATCTGGCCGTATTTCTTACTTGTAATACTTTATCCCTGTTCCCTGAGATATTCTTGCTGAAGGAATAGATACATTTCTTAAATTCCTTCTGCATAGAAATCATGAATTTCTAAGCTAGTCTCTGGATAAAAGTGTACATTTTTGGACTGGGTGCATTCCTACTGAAAAGAACAGTGGCTGTACTACAAGATATTTCCTCCTGGAGAAATGCCATGGGAAGGTTAACTACTGTTCACATACCAGCTGTGGCAGTTGCCGCATGAGTCAAAACTAGTGCTTTTAATACAATTTAATATAACTTAGATAATTGTTTAACTCTTTTGATAGGGGAGTGTGGGATGAATTCTTCCAGCTATATATTTTGACTAAGGAAAAAAACACACCCTTGATTGCCAAACTAATGGAGAGAAACTTCTGAAAGGGCAGAATGAGATCTTTAGGAAAGTTGCATTCATTGCATTAAGACTTGTAATTTTACTAATGAAGTCTGATCCTAGCTTGAAGAGACCATGGACCCTACTTTATTAAGAACAATGAGAAAAGTTTCTAGGTTGTATGAGTGGGAAGCTATGGAATCACCTAGGGGGCTGTGGTGGCTCACATGGTAAGACACTGGGATTGCTCACTGCCAAAGCCGGCAGCTTGGCAGCTCGATTCCCGTGAGTGAATAAACCATGGAGGGACAAGAAAGGACCCTCCCACAATTGCCTTCTGGCATTCAGGTGTCCCATGGGTAAAGATAACACTACCCATAAAAATTCCTTTCATAGAGGCAGTCAGCCACCTCGGTGGTCCTAGCTAACACATGCTTAATAAATAAATAACTATGGAATCACCTATGTGTGATTTGGGCAGCTATATAGATTTGTAGTGGGCTTGGCACTAGCCACTAATGGATAATTCTTCCTGCAAGAAACAGTCCATTTAGTTTACTACTAAGAATCCTGAGTGCTAGCAAGCCCTTAGAGCTTCACAAAGGAGTTTTCCAAACCAGCTTGGAAATGCTAGGGGTGTAGTAGCTAAGCAAAGCACAATGCCTACTGCTTCGTAGTGCAGTAGTCCTATTTCTCTTTCTTTCCACTGCCCAATGTCTTATCAGCAGAGTTTCCTTCGAGGAGTAAACATTTTACTTTTAAAAGCAAAATCCAGTTATTCTGAAGAGTTGCTTGGGTTGTATGTAACTGCAGTGAAAACACAAACAGGCTTTTGTTGCTTTGATCCATGTTTTCATAAAATCAGTGCTGGGGAGAGAGAGAAAGAGAGAGAGAGAAAATCACTTACATTCTATTGCAAGCACACTGTTTGTAAACATTAACTCATTATTTGTCTATCCCAAGGAATGGCATGAAGCAGAAGGCAAATCACTCTGTGGAAGAATGTGACCTTGGCTAGTCTAGGACTGAGAGAAAAAATCTCATCCTTCTGACATTGCCTTGTTTAATGGAGAAATATATTACTGAAGGACTGGTCAGGAGACAGATCTGAGCATCTACAATACTTTAAGCTTTAAACTATTCCACTAAAATGCTCTTGGGTGCTCCTCCTTACAAATAGAACTCAACACTCAACTCCCTCCCTCCCATCCCCTTCCTGCATCTCTCTAGCTCAGGGGTATCAAACTTGAATTCTGTTGTGGCCACCAGCGGCCAACAGAGCAGGCAGCAGATTCGGACAGTGAGGAGGTTGGGGGGGGGAACATCGGCCACTCCTGAAGTCTGACGAGTGCTATGCGTTGGAGGCAGAGATGGGGCCAGGGCTGTCTGACAGCTATCAGCTACCTTCGGAGTCAGACATCAATGGGGCAGAACAGCTGGAGCCTGTTCCCAGTCTGCACATGCGCAGAGCTGCCAGGAGAAGGGGCAAGGTATCAGGACGAGGTGTCAGCTTCGTGCTTTTGGGAAGCCTAGGTCAGAACAAATGCATTGAGGGCTGCATCAGGGTTGTGTTAGGGCATGTTGGGGGCACCTGTGGTGGCCCAGGTGGGTCTGGGGATCCATTGTCTCCTTCCTTCCTTCCTTTTATTTTTTCCTTTCCCTCTTCATTCTCCTTTCTTCTTCAGAGGCACCGTGGACTGGTCCTTTGCTATTTCCAGGGTGGCCCCACGGGCCAGATCTAAGCACCTTGCAGATCTGGCCCACGGGCCTTCAGTTTGGCACCCTTGCTCTTGCTCCAACAAAATATTTGAAATGACATAGAAAAAATTCATTGCCCTCTCATAGTAAACCTTTGAAAAAGGCATTTCAAAGAGAGCTTTCAAAATTCTCTACCAAATTTATGGGCAGACAAAACTTTGGTTTACTTTGGTGGATGATTTTTCTGAACAGGAACATTCTCCAATATTTTTTCAAGGGCAGGGCTCATATTTAGCGGTGGCAATAATAATACATCTGAAAAGGTTTCATGATGATTTTGCTTGGGATTTGTTTGGAATATGATGGAACACCAGGAAGATACAGATTGCTGGAGATTGGATTGTGCATGATAAAAGTCAGGAATTCAGCTACCCTGTAACTAAATAAGGGCTATAATGTCTATAGGTATTCTCTATTTTTCAGGTTGTGATTGCCCCAAAATGTACTTTTCAAAAGGCAACTGGACTTTTCTTAAGTTTTTTCCTTCTAATCCAAGAAGCTGAAAAATGAAGAAGCTTTTTGGATGAGAAGAGAAATGTATTCAAGGAAAAAACTAAGAAAGTCCAGTTGCATTTTGAAGAGCAGCCTGTGGGTCAAAAGGTCGAAAACATTACACTCCATCCAGGACAACTTGATTCTCATTTCTTTTGAAAGCAAGTAGTAGATAAAAGTTTGGATTTTGTCTTCTTGACAGTAAAACCTCCACAATGTTAATTGTCCCCATGCAACTACCTTAAGTAGCAAAATACTGCAGAATTATGTACAAAACTCCACAGAAATAGATTCGACTGAGGTCAGTGGGATCTGAGCTATCATCTGGTTTGATTATTGCATATACTGTACTGCAAACGCTGAAAATGTTTTCATTTCCATGTAGGAAAGGTTGATGATCTAATTCATTAATGAAGGAGGAAATCCTCAGGAGCTGGCTAGTTCAGTAAGACCATCTCTTATTCCGGATGTTATGAATGGTTTTTTTCCTTCTGGATAATCGACCTTTCCTGGCCTACTCTCATAGGATTCTATGCTCATTAACTGAACTTAACAAGAAATGAAATACAATTCATATTTCCTTTGGAAAATATTTTCGCTAACTCTAGTTCAGTGGTTGTTTGAAAGCAATTTGCTTTCCCAAAGGTAAAATAATTGGAGCTGATCTTTTTGGAAAGTTTGTGAACATCAGCAGTCAAAATAATTAATTTACGTATAGGAAGTCTATTCAACCACAATCTCAACTTCACTTTCTTTAGGAAGTGCCATTTTCTTTTGTTCATCCTCCATGAATCATATACTCCTGATATGAACATTTAAGGAGGACTGAGATCAGTATATAAAAAAAATCTGCAGCACACTTTCATGAACAAAAAACACAGTGAGGATTGTGTTATAAAGGTTGAGTGACAGCCTGCTAAGTCATTGCTGACATATTTCCAGAAGTTTTCATAAAGCATGTTGATCTCTACACTTTGAACAGTTCAGACATATTAGCAGACTTTTGCATTAAAAATACAGGTTAAGAATTTGAGGCCTGAATATTCTGACAATATAAAATTAAATAAATCTTTCTTACATGTAGAAAGCTAAATGTCAAATTGTACAGAATTAACCTGTAGGATTCATTATCACAAGATATAGCAGCATGGATGGCTTCCGAAAGGAATTGGATTCTGATCACATCTAGGTAAAAGATGATTGAGAGCTATTGGTCTTGAAATTTCAGTATTAGCAGAATCAACAGCAGCATGTTTCCAAACACTGACATACACACAATGACACCCTAATAATACAAGGTGTATGACGATTACAGTATGCACCATTACATAATTGAATCCCCACATCCCCACATATATCAGTTGCAGCACTGTGTGATTATGCCACACTCATCATCATGGTTTGAACTGCTTCCAGCCAAACATGGACTTTTCTACATTGCAGCCTTCAAGCTGCTTGACCCCTGTGCATTAACCGGCTGGAAACGAGGCCAGTTTAGGACATACTTTTAGGGATTTCATTATTATTTATTTTATTTTATTAGATTTATACCCCGCCTCACTTCCCCAGTCAAGGGGAACCCGAGGCAGCTAACAACAATTAAAATACAGTGTAATACAATATAAAAAGACTAACAATCAACACATTCAAGGAGGGGGCAAATCAGTTCCAGGCTGACCGACAAAGCTAGGTCTTCATCCCTTTCCTTCACTTTGGTTATAGGTATGATGGTTTAGTATTTCTGTTTGGGCTCTACCATGGCCTCGATTGCCCTGCTGCTTTCCTCCTCCTGCTGTTATGTGCAGGAAAAGACAATGCCAGCCGCTTTCCTTTCCGTGGATGGGTCTTTGAGAACACGTGATTTGCACTGGGAGCCCTTCTGATATGAGTCTCCTATTCTGATTTCCCCCTGATACTGGACCTCACACTTTCTTGCCTGGTGTGTTCACTAGTGGACCAATAGAAAGCAAAGGAAGAAGTAAACTATTTACTATTCTCCCAGCCACCTGGGCTAAAAGGGCAGAACTGTTGTCCGTTTTACTTAGATTTTTTTTTTAAAAAAAGTAAAAACAAGGTCTATCTTTTCCATCAGGGAATTTTTTTTTTAAAGGAGCTTTCCCCCTTCTTAGATTTTGGTTCTATTTCAATCGAAACTCATAATTACTTGCTGGAGATGAAAACACACATGAGTAGGCAGCTGACTGGAATGAAAGGCACATACACTTTCTTCCTTGTGTGGGTTCATGGTGTCTGATCACAGGACTGATGCCTAAAGCCATTCATCTACGTTATTCATGGCCTATATAATTGTGCACATTTTGATTAATCTGTCCTAACTTCTAAATTTAAATCTGATGCAAAATATTTATGGTATGTCCTTCAGTCATACTTTCTACTACCGCCTTAAGATATTTAATAACCACATATATGTCTCTACAGTCGTATTTATATTTTCAGGTCCTGAAAAATAAATAAAATATTGCTCATAACATTAATCTCCATGTAGTTAGTAGTACATTAATTTAGATGGACACTAGACTGCCCTAGAAAGTTTGTGGAGGTTGTACACAACCCAATGCCATACCTCCGTTTTAATAGGATCATCAAAGGAAGTTTTAATCTCAGTCAACTAAAAATTAAAGAAAGACCTCTCAACCTTTTTAGGATGTGTGAAATCTATGCACACCTAGTATAGGGAGGGAAGGAGAAAGAGATTCAAAGTGATTTGATAGTTGAAGTCATAGACTAGAACTATACAGTTTCAAGTTCAAGTGTGCCTTCAGCCATGGAAGTTTACTAATGACTCATTTGAAGTCAACAAATGGACGTCAGCCCATCTTGTCCCTCAGTGTTATTGGTGTGGGGGGAAAAAATTGGAGGATGGCCTGCTTTGTACATCATCTAAACTCCTGGAGGAAAGATCATGTGAAAAATAAACAATTGTTCCTGCCAGCACCCACTCCCCAAATTATTCATTGTTTCTCAAAGAAAGTTTCTTGTGTGATTAGAAATGCTCATTTTTAACCGATGTCTCCAACATGGACATATAAGGATTGACACAATAGGCACGTACTAGGCACATACTAGGAATAGCACTTAGCCTTAGAACTTAGCCTTATATACCGCTTCACAGTGCTTTCCAGCTCTCTCTAAGTTTGCAGAGTCAGCATATTGCCTCCAACAATCTGGGTCCTCATTTTACTGACCTCAGAAGGATGGAAGGCTGAGTCAACCTTGAACCGTTGAGACTTGAACTTCCAAACTGCTGGCAACCGGCAGGCAGCAGAAGTAGCCTGCAGTACTGCGTTCTAACCACTGCACCACCAAGGTTTTTAATACTGTAAGGAAATTAATGAAGGATTGAGTTAGAATAATGGTTGTTATTTCATCGCCTCCATCATTGATATTAAAAATGCTGCACAACTGTAAGGACTTGGGTTTGTCCTCCATCTTTTAAAGCACAACCTTTTGGGCACCAGGGACCGGGGGCATGGAGGGCAGTTTTTCCATGGACTGGGGACGTGGCTTTATGCACTGCCTGGATCCTGCATGTGCACAAGTGGGATTTCGCTCGCTTGTGCAGCCTGGTTCCTGGTGGGCCATGGACCGGGCCAATCTGCAACATGGAGACTAGGGAAGCCAGCTTTAAAGTGTAAAGGTACTATCACCTAAGTAAGCTTCTTGGGCATTGCAACCAATATTTGATCTTCAAAGGAAATCTTAGAGGAATAAACTGGGATGTAAATTTAAGAGTCCCGGGAGCTAATGAGCTGAAACATGTCCATCCTTTCTGAAGGTATCTGGCAGGAAACATTGCAAATGCAACTCCCATCCTAATCAGGCCTTTCAACTAAAAAACCAACCTTGGTTCAATCCTGACTTATTCTATTACAACCATCCAAATATTAATCCTCATATACTGTCTAATCTAACATAAGAGCTACATATATGATTTCTTGCACCTGATCCTCTTCAATATTAAAAGACAAACAAGTCTAGTGAAACTCATAGAAACAACAATGGATTAATAATTGTTTGCAGAAGTTATTCAACAGATTTCAAACACTAGAACTGTTACCTATTCATGAACCATTGCCAAGCAAACAAAGGGACCATTGTTATATGTTGTTTGCCCAGCTTTCCTTTCTGGTATTACCCACGCAGTTATCTATTTTCCTTCAGGCTAGTTAGTCTCTAACTGCAAAGCTGACCTTGAAGGGTAGAAGCAAATGGCAAAAGTTACATAAAAAGCTGAACAACAGCAGAGGGGGTGGGGTGTGACTTGCAAAGTAAACTTGCAACTGTTCTTTTGCAGCAAATAATTTTGGATAGCTTTTAGGGCTAGCTATATATTGAGAAAAATCTGTTAAATTCTGGCTTTGATTTCATTTTGACATTTCTTAAAGAACAACATAACTTGATTCTACATTATACGGAAACTTCCATCAAGCTTGTCAACATGTATCCGTCGGTGTAACTTTCTTGGCAACAATAAGCATGTGGTGTGCCACTGCCTACTTCATGGGTATTTGTTAAAACCTCTAAGTCCGTTTTACAACATTGGGATTGTATTAATATCTCCAATCTGAGTACTAACCAGACACAGTCTGTTTATCTTTTTCAAGATCAACTAGCTAGGTCCTTCATGCTGACTTTAAATGATTTTGATTTAGAGGTGTTTAGACAAGAGAAACTTGAAATTTTTCTGTCTCTTTGTAAAAACTATGTAGGTCATGGAAAGCTCTCAAGTTAAAGATTCACCAGAGGATAGCAATAGCAAGAACACTTAGATTTATATATTGCTTCAATAGCTTTACAGCCCTCTTTAAGCGGTTTACATAGTCAGCATTTTGTTCCCAGCAATCCGGGTCCTCATTTCACCAACCTTGGAAGGTTGAGTCAACCTCGAGCCAGTGACAATCAAACTGCCGAACTTCTGGCAGCCGGCAGTCAGCAGAAGTAGCCTGCAGTACTGCATCCTAACCACTGCGCCACCACGGCTCTTATGACCCACTAGTTGAAGTTATCCTCCATTTGAAGGGTTGTTCAGTGGCTGTTTGGTTTAAAGATACAAAAACCCAAGAAGAAAAGGCATAGAAGTGTTGAAGTGACTAGATAGCACTAGTGGAAGGTCCAGGTAGGTGTCAGGTGTCTATATGGTATCTTCTAAGTGTAATAACTGCATAATTCAGTGCTGTATTAGTTCTGGTCCTTCTCGGAAAAGTAGTCTCAAAATGTGGAAATGGAAGACTTCAAAATTTCTAGTGGTTTCAAAAATGTATGTTACATAGAATTTTTACAGTGAGAGATATAGGGATTCATGTAACCTGATAAAGCCATAAATAAAGAGTAGATATTATACATCACAATTTTTTAAGTTGTGCAGAAGACGGTTATCCAATGCCTCTCAATTTTCAGAGAAAGTTGGTTTTAAGAAAGAGCAGTTGCTTATAAACATTCATTCCAGCCTCACTAAAGGTCAGTTTAACTTTCCTTGTTTACTTTTTATTGTACTCTTCTCCCTTCCCTATGTTCCACTTTATTGTTTATACCAGGTCACTTGGTATAATTCAGCCACCAAAAATAATATAACCAAAAGCAAAGTTAATTAAGCTGTCAGCCTCAAGAGATAAATGGTCTCACTTCAGCCATAGCTAAGTTTCGTTAGGCTCTACCTGAAAAAGGGTGGGCTGAGATTAATAAAGAACATTGCAACTATTGCCACTAATGTGTCTGGAAGAAGGCCTGGCAATTTTTAGTTACCCAGATGAGGAAAAGAATGAAAGGAGAGACTCTGGCGATAGACCAAAATTGCCATCAGTGAATGCTGTGTCTCAATCCTATCTGAAATTTTAATATGCAGCATAAACAGATTCCTATTTGGGTGAATGACTTGCTCCTGTGAGATATCACGTCCTGTTTGTAGACTTTAGAAAGACATACTATTGAAAACTGAGTCTTGGGCAGGTTGGACTTATTATCTGCTTCAGCAAATACAGGTAGTTCTCAACTTACAACAGTTTGCTTAGCAGCTGTTCTAAGTTACAACGGTACTGAAAAAAAGTGACATGACAATTTTTCACACTGATGATCATTGCAGCATCCCATGGTCACATGATCCAGATGCTTGACAACTGACTCACACTGATGATGGTTGTAGCCTCCCACCATCCCTGGGTCACGTGATCCCCCTTGGCTACCTTCTGACAAGCAAAATCAATGGGAAAACTAGATTCACCTAACAACCTGTCAGTGTTCCAAGGAAACTTCCCCAACATTGTTACTGCTCAGAGACAAAGTCCATCCAAGGATAACTTTTATTGGAGAAATCATGTTGGAACATCAGAAGGAATTCTGAAGCTACCATTACCGTAATCCTTCCCCCCAAATATTCTTAAAGCCAACCTCCCAACCACACATCATAAATCACATTGTCCAATTACACTCTTGCATTTGGTGCCCATTCTTCTTTGCCAGCTGCAGAATCTAATGACCTTGACTTCGGTCAACTATTTGTTATGACTAACTCCCCACTTACTCATACAACCTCTTCTCTAATTCCTACACTAGAATAATGGCAGTTTAGAAGTAATAAGAAAATGGCTACACTGTTGCCATATATACTTCTAATACTAACACAACCGTGTTATTAATTTAACACTTAACAAATGTGGCAAGGAAAGTCATAAAATGGGGCACAACTCGCTTGACACATTTTCCACTTAGCAACATAAATTTTGGGCTCAATTGTGGTTGTAGGTTGAAGATACTACCTGTATCTTCTTATGTTTCAATCTAAATGGGACAGACTCCTGCATTCAGGAAGAAAGCCATTCAGGAAGAGACTCATGCGTTATTTCAGTCTTATTTGAACCAGTCTATCCACTCCCAAACAAACCTGCTGCGGGAAAAGCAGGACACAAAGGAGGTCTGCTACAAATAACAGCTTGCTAGCTTTAAAAGAAGAAGTTTATTGGTTAAAAACCTTCCACCCCTAACGTACCTTTCCTCTGTGATTTTCTTTTACGTATGGTCTCAGAGGAGTGCAAGTTTGCAACAGTGGACATATGACCAGCTTTCACCATATGCTTCTCTATAGCCTGTTTCCAAACTTTTCTCCTTTTGCCTAGTCCTTTTTAATAGCTACAAATTATTCTGTTTTGATCCAGTTGCAAATTGACACACAACTAATTTTACTATCTGCATTTCCAGAATGACTCAAGTGGACTCAGCTAAATATTCAGCTTCTTAGGTGAATGATTATGGAAATAACTTTGCATCCTAACCCTCAAATTTAAATTATATTTATAATCCTTCTCTTCTTTAAAACCAAACAAAACATTACTACATTAGTTGGAATTCTAGCCAAAATAGTCTGTCTTGCCCCCTTAGAAGCATGTCAGATAAGGGTCTCTGGCAGAAAAGCTATTCTAGGAACGCCTTAAACAAAGCCTTCATGATATATGGCTGCCCAAGTTAGCTACTTCACAGCTGTAACAGCACATTCTAGGTTGTGAGGCAGCCAAGCTGACTTTGTTACTGTATTAAGTGAGGTGTAAGTATTTGGAATGCTGCAGTAAGCAAGGAGCCATGGTGGGTAGCAGCTGCCTTCCCAGAGACCTTGAGAAGAAAGCCAGTAGAACTTCATAAGTGTTTGCATCTCGTCTGTGGATGCCATGGATAAGAAATAGGATATGTTAATAGAATAGGAAAATATAGGTTAGTAGGAAACTGTAACTACACTCATTGTTAAGATTCCTCCCCTCTCGAGTCAAAACAATTGTGCATTTTTTTTCAGTTCCTAAATCAACAAAAAACTATGAGGACATAAATTGTACTGGAGCCGCGGTGGTGCAGTGGCTAATTCTGCTGACTGCCAGGGGTTCAGTCCTCATCATCATAAGGTTGATTCCTCCTTCCATCCTTCCAAGGTCAGAAAAATGAAGATCCAGATTGTTGGGGGCAATATGCTGATAGGCATATGCTTAGAGAGGGCTGTAAAGCACTGTGAAGCGGTGTACAAGTCTAAGTGCTATTGGTATTGCACTGTCCAATGACTGAACGGAATGGGACAGCTTGCTGTGGAATAACTTACAGCAGCCAACTCATTACAAGAAACTTGCTGCAGGACAATTCAATGTGGGATAACTCAAGAGAGGGACAGATAGAATTGCAATTCATCCCAGCTTTGAGTACCTCTAACCTGAAAAGGTTCAAACCCAAAGGAAGATAAGACCTGCTGCAGTTCACTTGTTCCTCTCTTGAGTTGTCCCGTGTTGAATTGATGGTGAGTTGTCCCGTGGCCAGTTGTCCTTTGGTGAGTTGGCTGGGGAGAGTTGACGAGGGTGAGTTATAGACTATTTTTGGTCATGGTTTTAGTGCCCAACGATGCTATACTCTGTTCATAAATAGCTTGAGCATCAGGTCACCAATATGCTGGAGAGTTCTGAGCTAAATCAGGCGTTTCCTGCTTTATCCCAGGTCCTTCCACTGTGCCTGTCACTTAGGCTAAAATAGTTAGCACAACATCTTCATAGTTAGCAGAATGCAGGAATGAGTTGTTTATTCAGTATAGGCTGAAGATTTTTTCTGCTTGGGTCAAAGGAGAAGATGATGTCCATTGGTGTTCTGATTAAACTTGATGTGGAAATTCACTTTCATATTGCTGGTGTACTTCTACTACATCTGAAGGAAGAAATGTAGTTTGGAGTATGCAAAGTCAGCGGTGTGGATATTCTATTCCACTATATCTCAGTCTCTCTGTCCTTTCTATCAATATTCAGGAGAAACAATTCTACCTAATGGAAGGACCTGCACCAATATAATATTTTTTTCAAATTAAGAGCTGCATTTGACAATTGAATGATATGCTAGGATCCCCATTACAAAAATATAGTTAATGACCAAAACAAAGATATAAGTAAGATCAGGTAGAAAAAAGATTTGATTTGATTTAAATTTAGTTAAATTAAATACACATATTATTCTCACTCCCAACTATTTCTCCCTTCCATTGTAGAAAATTCAGGGATAACTTTGACATCTCTGGGCCAATGGCCTCATATCTGACAGCATTTACACATAAGCTAGTGAAAGACATCTGCTGACTACTGAATGGCAGCTTCAACAAGTGCTCAGATTCGGTTTAGTTTCTTCATTAACTCATCCCTGTTACATCATCTCACTGACCTACTTTTCAATGCTTTGTAGTGAGAGGGGTGGTTCAGGGTACTACACTCCGTTAGAGGGTCACATGACTTGTCCCTGAATCAGGAAATTCTAGCTATTTTCCTTTAACCCACCTCCCCACCTCCGAAAAATGATCATGTGAGTAATCATGCAAATGTCATTTCAAATATTCAAGGCAGCTCCATCTCTCACAAAAGAATACAGTTCCTAATTTGAATTGACCCCATGACATCTGAGGTTTCCGCATTGCTTTTCCGAGCCAAGATACTGAGTCCTAAAACGATCTGGAAAACAAAGGATTTCCTCTGCTTCAAAAAATGCTTTCCCGGGCACGCATGGACATAGTCAGGCATATCTGTTTTAATGTAAGATTATCAGTTAGGATGGAACTCAAGACATGAGGAAAGGCATATTGCATGTTTCAGAAAAGAAAGGGAATGGCCCAAATTTGGAAGAGAAGTCTGCCATTTTTAAACATTTCTTCTCCATTGCACTTAAAAAGAATGTGCTAAATTATATGCAGATAATCTGAATGAAGGTTCATTTTTAATTATCATTTTATTACATATAAACTATTGCAGTGATGGCTAACCTTTTTGGCACTGAGTGCCCAAAACGGGCATGCACGCACTCTCAAAATGCAATGCATGTACATCCCCGTCATGCCCCCTGCCTATGCATGCAGGTGCATCCCTACACATGCATCCCATCCCCGAGCATACATACACATCCCCTGCGTATGTGCAGCAAAGACCTGAAGACCATCTGGCCGGCGGGAGGCACACAAACATGTATGGTGGAGCTGAGTTGGGGGGATGGCTCACGTGCCCACAGAGAGGGCTCTGTATGCCATAGGTTCGCCACCACGGATCTATCATAATAAAATAAGTTATATAAATCTATTTATATGATATAAAATAAAGTAAACTCCAGGAAATTAATGAAAGATGGGGTAAACATTAAAATCAATTTAAAAAAAAGAAAATCTCATAGAACTACAGATGTCAACTTTCTAAGAAAAAGTTTACAAAAAGCAAATATATGCCTTTAACAATCACTGAGAGTTCAGAATTTCTCTGTGGAGGAAGTATATCTATTTACGGTATACCTGGGACATTTTACAGCACAGAATAAATATATTAAAATACCAATGAAACTAACTAAAGGACTACTGCATACAATTATAAAAACAACACAAATAGTCAGCAAAATTAAAACTGAAACTAAAATATCTAAGCCAACTATTAAAAATGGTTTTTGCTTAGTGCCAAAAGAATAATAAGGAAGAAACTGGGTGAACCTTATTTGGAAAAAGACTCTTTCAAGAAAGATTAAAAAGAATCTCTTTCACTTTGGTTAGTGGGGCACAAAAGAGGAATATGAAAATATTCATGTTCTACACAACGAGGGCAAAGGAACATAGTTTTCAGATGACATAATTTAACCCAAGTTGAGTACCAACAGTTCTCATTTAGAAGCTAATAACTAAAGTTAAGTTCTTGAAAAACCATCTTGTGTGGCAAGCCACCAAGTTTACCAGTCAGAGATCTTTCTAGACAAATCTTGGAGTGATTCTGTTCAACAAAGCTGGTGAATTGGCATTTTCCAGCAGAAGGCTAAAAGTGATTTTCATTCAAAAGATAACAGATTCAAAAATCTTTATTTCCACGATGTCTTCCACTTTAATCATTATGATATCCTGGCACTTTATAAATGTATCTTGCAAAAAATCACTTTAGGAATATATTATATGTTCTTTCTGGGGGTAGTTGGTTTCAGAGAGTCGGTGTAGCCACAGAGAAGGCCCTTCCCTGTGGGCCCGCCAACCGCCGTTGCTTGGCTGATGGGACCTAACTGAGCGCTGGGAGGCAAATGGTGGTAGGAGGCGGTCTTGAAGATAACCCGGTCCTAAGCCATGTAAGGCTTTAAAGGTAATAACCAACACCTTGAATTGCACCCAGAGGCTTATGGGAAGCCAGTGCAGCTCGTGCAGGAGTTATGTTATGTGGGTGTATTGAGATGCATACATTATCGCTCACGCAGATGCATTCTGAACCAACTGGAGCCTCCAAATGCTTTTCAGGGGTAGCCTCATATAGAGCGAATTGCAGTAATCCAACCTTGAGGTGATAAGGGCATGAATGACTGTGAGAAGAGCCTCCTGGTCCAGGAAGGGCATAACTGGTGCACTAGGTGCAAAGATTCCCCCCGGCCATGGCTGCCAGATGAGGTTCCAGCTGCAGCTATGGATCTAGGAGGACACCCAAGTTGCACACCCATTCTGAGGGGGGTCACTGTCTCCCCACTCAGGGTCAGAGATGGGTAATCAACTGGCCCTCGAGGAGGAAGGATCCACAGCCACTCAGTCTTGTCAGGGTTGAGCCTGAGCCTGTTTGTCCCCATCCAATATCTTAGAAAGTTAGTCAGTGCTATCTGGAAAGGATGTTAAATGTTGTTGCATAATTCCTACATGTTAAAGCTATTAAGTGTAATCTATCTGTGCCAAGGTAATCTTATAGCTATTTAACCAAATGTAATAATGTACTTGTTGATAGGGGCTCTGTCCTAAACGTGATCAGTGACCAGGACCATTCACTGATTTAGAAAAACTGAGCCCTAATGCCCATGATTAACAATGGAAGCTGTTGTGTGATTCTAGGCATCCTGTTTAGTCCATCTCTAATATAAGCCTCCAATTCTCACCTCATTACACCCACATAGAGAAGAGGGAAGTACAAAGTCACTGAGACATACAACTGAATAAAAATAGATGCTACACAGTTTTGATGTTTCTTTCTGACTTCTGAAGAAAGATTTGAAATTGTTCTCAAGATAATTGATAGTTAATATATTCAGGGAATTAGAAAATTGCTTCTTGTTATTCAATCCTGATTCATCAAATTTGTGTGAAGGCTTGGAGATTCATTATTCATGGGTATTAGAAAAAGAAATGGAAATGGGTTGTATTTTCAGGAAGGAAGATACTATCTGTAAAACAGGACCTGGGACACTTACATTGCAGCACTGGTCAAAAGATCCCAGCAGAGATTGTACCACCTGAGACTTCTCAGGAAACAACAACTGAATGAAAAACTGCTGGTGACCTTCTACCGCTGCACCATAAGGAGTATTTTAACTTACTGCACCTGTATATAGTTTGCCAATTGCCCAGTGGCAGATAGGACAGCACTCCAGAGGGTTAACATCATTGCCCAGAGGATTATTGATTGCCCTCTCCCCTCTTTGGAAGAGCTTTATAGTTCCTGCTGCCTTAAGAAAGTTCAAAACATTCTTAAA
>JANHGC010002118.1:355226-367674 GCA_027560395.1 Boaedon fuliginosus | reverse complement strand
ATTTCTCCCCCCCCCGCCCCCTCTATGTAATGTATCCAAAAAAGAAAATGTGATATGCTTGATGTCTCAGTCTGGGTGAAAATGTGTCTGGTATTCAAACTAAAATGAGATGAGAATTGAAACTGGTGAATCCGTAGAGGGTTGAGTCTCCCTTGTCAGATTGATCAAATAATTTTGTCCATGGGGAACTGCAGGTCTGGTTAAAAGAAGACAAGATGGCAGTCACAATAATGTGATCAAAGCTCTGAAGATTTTAATATGTGCCACATCACAATCCTTGCTATGGACTCTCCTGGACAACACCAATTACTGCTGTAAGCCTCAAGTAGTAATATATACTTTATGAAGGAACTTATCCACCAAACTCCATATTTTTTTTTTTTTGCATCTTAGGCTTTACAACCAGAAAGAAATTTGATGCTGTCAAATTAAAAGCTTCAAGTTCAAAAATGCGTGTCAAGCATAAAGCCTTTATGGATCCTATGAAGCTGAGCTGCGTGAAGGATTAAAAAAATGAGTGTTTTACAAAACACGTCCATGTGAGCGAAGCAACTCATTTTCAAAGCAGCATCATAGAGCATCTTTAGAGCCTCTCCCATATTGATGATGCTGTGGGACACACTCACCAGCAAAAATAAGTAGCTCTACATGCATTTAGAGATGTAGAAAACATAAGCTCTTCAAACAAGGTAGTTGTTGTAACCCATCAAGGAGAGTAACTTTGCCAAACGCCTTTTTTGACCATTTTGCATGGTCATAACAATTACTGTAATTACGCTCCAGCCTTTAATATTTCCTCATTCTGCATTGTTAGAAATTACAGTTGAACAATATTTTTGGAGGGCTTCTGGTGTGATAGTGCAAAGGTTGTATACACAAAACATTCACTGAGAGTGACAGTGAAATGAAATGGCTGGGAATGCAGATGCAGAGACCACCAAATCTGGTGACAGTAGCATAAAAAAAGCAGGAGAAGGATTGTATTGCTATTGATAAAGAATATTATGTTTGTGAAAAAGGACAGCATTATATATTTCAATCGCAATTGCCACATTTTTTCCAGATTATCCAGATCAAAACTATTGATAGGCACTGCAGATAAACATATTTCAGTAGGACGCTGGATGGGTATATCATATCCACTCTTCCGTGCCCTTGGACATGTTTTTCCTTCTTGTTGGCACTTACTCTCATGCCCTGTCATGATAAATCATGAAAAAAGAGCTTCCTTCCTTCCTTCCCTCCCTCTCTCCCTCCCACCCTCCGTGCTGCAATCAAATAGATCCTTATCATTTTACAGTAATTAAGAGCATAAACAAGAGCAAATCCTATGACATCCATAGTAAGAAATAAATAAATCCACAAGAGTTGTTGCTATTGTTTGCAGGGGAGTGGGTAGATCTAGATGGAGGGAACAAGCAGATGTCATACAGACAAATCTTAAAATCTGTGAAAGAAACACAAAGTACTCGAAACATAAACATGCTCAGCAGATGGGAGGAGATTTCATGAGTAACATAACTCATAAATGACAACTCAGACTGAGTTGCCCCACAAAATTTACTTTTTCCAAAATCAGAAAGAGTGTTTTTTCAGTTGCAATACTTTCCCAACAAATCTTCATTTTCAAGAAAGTAAAGACACAATAAAATAAAATAAACAATTCAAACTTAACCACAGAAGCCTATGATGAGCCATGTGATCCACTTATTGCAATGACCATAGATTGAAGGGGCTGAGCTGATCAAAATAAACAATGAAACACCAAGAGCTCCAAAGAACCAGACCATATTTGATTTTAAGCCTATACCTTACTAGATGAGGACCCAGATTGTTGGGTCCATAAGCTGACTCTGTAACTGCTCAGGGAGTGTTGTAAAGCTCTGATAAGCAATATATAAAATCTGAGTGCTATTGCTATCCATGTTGTAAGATGCCCGGAGTCCTTCGGGAGTTGGGCGGCATAAAAATGTAATAAATAAAAATAAAACTAAAAAATAAATAGATTGAAGACCTGAGGATAACAGCATAGATATATTATGGTTCCCCCAGGTTTAGTATATGTATTTTGAGTGAAAAGGCCTCAAAACTGTGTAACTTCTGTTCATTGCCTTGCAGCCTTCAGAAGCTATAAAAAAGTTGCACAGCCTCTGTAAAGGGAAAAACTACATGCAAAAGTGAACAGAACAGAAATGTGGCAAAACCTTTGCACTATTTATTCCTTTCTCTTTTGGTAATAAACTGACTACGGGCCACACAGTTTATGGATTATGATTTTAGATTTTAATATAGTTAGATCATGTATAATTGACAGACTAGATTTTATTATATATCTTATCTGTTATTATTTTATTCTTGAATTTTTAATTGTATATTTATTGAGTGTTTTTATTTGTTCTGATCTCTGGTATATGACTGTAATAAAATTCTGAACATGCAAAAGCAGGGATATTTGGGAAGAATTGTTTGCAGTACAAGATCTTTTGTGGATAACTGTTGCAGAAAAGCACACATTCAGGAATATTGTATAAAATTTATACAACCTTTTCTTGAAACATTTAAAATTTACAAGCTGAGCTGGAAGCGTGATGGAAAATCACAGAAAATAAAATACATTTATCAGTGCTCAGCTTTGTCTCATTAAAGCTTTCTTGCGGCTTCATGACTATCTTATTATATTGATAAAAAGGATTTCTGTGTGATATTACAAAACATTTCCACACTGTTTTTACTCTACAGAGTGAATTACGTGCCCAGGATTGTACACTGAAGACACAGAGTTATTCGTGTTTGTGAAACTAATTCAAGAATTGTTTTATTTTACTTTCTGGAGCCACTGTAGAACAGCACACAAGCCCTGAAATCTGGCTGAATTTGCTTTCTGCAGCCTTCTGGGCTCCCCATATTATTAATTGGCTAAATAAAGCTCCTTTAAGGATCCCGGTGCTAACACTGGCCACTAACCAAAGGAAAAACAGTGATGCTATTCAGTAACCACCTTTGGTGGCAGGAGATGGAAAGCTCTTCCTTCCTGCCTTCCTCTTTTAAGAATGGTCAATTTATAAAACGAACAAGAACTAAGGAACTTGCAGGGTATCTTGTCGGTGGAAGCAACAGCTGCGAGATCCCTTTGCCCTTCCAGTCTTGCTCATAGTGAATCCTCTGTTCTGGCAGGTGATGCTGCCGATTTGAAATACACGAACTTTCCAGCCAGAAAGAGCAGCAACAGGCAAACATTTCAGCTGCACAGTGGGATTAAAGACCAAACCAAATCCTTGGAAGTATACAGATTGTTAACGCTCAACTTCATGAAACTCGGTGAAATCACAGTCGGTGTTGTTAACTTAGCAGACTTAACTAATGCAGGAAGAAGTATATCCAGGTGTGAGATAAGCCCTGGTCAGGAGTTTCTAGAAATAAAAAATTAATGTGACGTGGGGGCATTGCCACAGTGAGACCTTCGTGCGTAACACAAACGCTGATGGGAGAGTTTCCCATATCGGACTATAGTCTCCACATTGATCTGGATCTTTGCATTACAGTGATACCTCAAGATACGAATGCTTTATCATACGGATTTCTCAAGATACGAAGATCCCAACGGAGAAAATCTTGCTCCGTCATATGAAGAAAATTTTGAGATACGAAGATCGCATGCATTCTCGTGTGGTTTTGCATGCATTCTTGCATGGTTTCGCATGCATTCTCGCACGGTTTCGCCAGCTTCCTACCCGGGCTTTATGATACGAAGATTTTTAAGATATGAAGGCTGCCCTGGAACGGATTAAATTCGTATCTTGAGGTATCACTGTATTTTGTTTCTGCACTGCATGAAATCTTTTGATGTACAAATCTTCATGCAAAGGCCCTTTTCCCACTGGCAACTGCATTGAACACATGGACACTGTTGCATTCCCATATTCAGTGAAGCCATTTTCAAAAACCTAGAGATTTGAGATTAGTGATTGGAAGCTAAACTGCTACAGTTATTACCTTTATTGACTATGCAGTAGCAGACAACCAGACCTCTAGTACTGTAAATATGCCTGGCCAAGACAGATGCTTCATACAGCATGCCAATCACAGATACTGTTGATGTATACCTTCCTCTCTTCTGTCCTCAAGAGCATGTAGAATTTAAGCAGATAATTCACCAGGTGAAGTTTCAGTCTTAAGGTTACAGCAAATCATAAGCAAATGGAAAAGGGGGCTTTAAAATGTGCAATATATTTTGGGTTTGCTATTGCTCAGTGACAAAGAATAACTCTGGATTAGACTGGTTCAATAAAAGATCACATTTCTAGAATATGGTATGCAAAGGTGAGTTAACATGAATAAGTATTTTTTACCTTGTTGACATTTTTAAATTAAATATATTTTGTATTTGATTTTTTTTAATTAAAAATATGTTTAATTTTTAAATTAAAAATGTTTAGAAGAAATTGGAACCACAACACACATTCTTGCTGAAATCTGAACTATTCAGAATTTTGTAGTATAATTTGCAATTAAAAGACTTGTGTTACTCTAGAAAAAAGTGCGGACAAAAGTGATATTTGGTATAGATATTTTTCAGAATGGTTGCAAGGGAGATTTTGACATCGTCTTAACTGCATAGCTAGATTAAGGTTCAGTGTGCTGCTTGTCTGCATTTTTCAAGAGTTGGTTTCATGGTCTCTTATCATTATAGCAAAAGGTCACATCAAATGTATTGAAAGGCAATTTTATTCCTCCCATTTTGCCTGAAAGGAAAGAAAATGCATAATTTATGGTATGGACATGGGAAAAGATCATGTAAACTCAACCAGTGTTCTTCTGCCATAAAAGCAAGCATGGACTCTCAGAGGCAAACGTAGAGTGGGCTTTTTTTGGCTTCAGTCACAATGCAAGTGTTTGTCCAAGGAAAGCATGCGGGGGAAGCAGGGGACCAAAGTGGATGGGATTGTTAAATGAAAATGTGCTCTTTCATAGTACAACGTTGTACATATATTAAAAAAAAAAGTGGTCAAGAGAATAGGCCTATGAAAAGATTTCCACTGTTGGAACTACCAAGAAAGAGGGAAATCTGTAGTTTTCATTATTTGTGGTGACAAACAATTATGGCTTGACCTGACAGGTTCAATTTGCTTCATCTTTCTCTACTGAAAGGTTGTAGGTTTCAGCTACTTCCATTACCTCTCAACCAGTTGATTAATCCAAACACACATGCACCACTGTATATGTGCCCATGGCCTCCTTGACCCAAACCTGAATTTGTGCATGGACATCTGCCTGTCACTTGTAATATACTGCATAGCCAAGCATGCGTACAGAACTTTCATGCTCATTGTGCTATTCCATTTTGAGGTAAGTAACATTATTCAGAAAAATCCAAGATGAGTTCCAGAGATCTAAAACTTGAAGATAGGACTGAGGTTTAAGTAACAAAAGCTGAAGATAGGAACATCTAAAGCTGTTTCCTACAAACCCAAAATATTCACCCATCTTTCTGGATTGTTTATTCTGACTGTAGCAGGTCAGTTCTCTGGGTCTTAAAGCAAGATCTTTTGAAATCAGACATTGAACCTTCTACCTTCTTCATGGGAAGCACACTACCACTGGGCTAAGAGTACTGTGGTTGATAAACATTGATAAAGGACTGAAATTAGCTTTGCATGTAAAAAAAAAAAAAGCCAAGCAAATTAAAAAAAATACAACCAACCACATTTGAGTTTTGTTCATCCTGGACAAGGAAAAGTCCCCAGATGATTTTATTTAATTATCATTGGCATATTACAATAAAAGGCTATATTGAGGTTTATGAGAAAACATTAAAATATGTCAAAAACACAAATATGAACTATAAAACCGAATAAAACCATTTGCTAGCAGCACAGAAATAGGAAATCACATGAGCCAATAATCTAAACCACATAAAGAAGTTGAAATTTAAATCTTGGGAAAACCATAAAGACTTCATTGGCTGCACAAAACATTAAACTCCAGATACAAGACAGTGATTTTGTAGGGAGGGTTCCACAATCTAGGTCCTACAATTCAAATGGCTTTTTTTTTTACTATAGTCCAATGTTGTACTTTATTTTTGCTAGAACAGCAGTAGGCAAGGATGTCCACAAAAGGCATAAAAAGTCAAGATAGCAGCTTCAATTCAAGAATCAGTGCGCCATCCATTTTTAACATGCATTGCAAGTAAAAAGGGGATCTTAAACTGTAACCCCTGACAGTAAGTAATGTTTTTGGTTGACAGGGGCTAGATTTGGAAATCCAGTTATCACTCAGGCAGAAGCAGCTATGCCAGTTAATAGAAAAGAAATCACAAATGTCTCTGCAGAAGCTGTCTGTTGGTAAGTTTGAGGTTCATCTTCAAGACGAGCAAGAAGGGAAGGATGGGAGTGATCAAAACTTTCATGTGTAGCAGAAACTGCTGACCATGCAGTAGGCATGATGCTTGGTCTCTAAGCTTAAAAATTGCTTCCAATTGTGTTCTTTCTTATCTTAAACAGGGTTTAATTTCTAAGACTTGAAAGCAGAAATTAACCCCTTTTTCTATTTATAACACTATTATATTTCCCAAACTTAATTTAAATAATTTTAAATTATTTAAATAAATTTAAATAATTTAAAAAAAGGAGTCCACTCTGCTGAGTTCTGGGAACTCTAGAAGAGATGCTGGCAGGAAACAGGAAGCCCCATGGGCGATATTTGTTTTTCACCTCTGCTTTAGAAAAAGATGGCTTAGTGTCAGCTGCAACACTGACAGCCCAGGCTCAAGAGCAAGTGTCATACAAAGGGATAAACAAACTCCTGTCCTCACCCTAAGTCCTGCCAATCTAGCAGCTCGAAAGCATGCAAATGAGTATAGATAAATAGGTACCACTTCAATGGGAAGGCAAAAGTGCTCCATGACATCATGCTGACTGCATGACCATGGAAATGTCTTCAGACATTGCTGACTCAATGGCCTTGAGATGAGCACCGCCTCCTATAGTTGGCTACAACTAGCGGTGTAAAATCCATAGGGACTCCTTTAGAACAAGAGAGCATGCTGGGGAAGGAGGAACATAATCAAAATGGGGATTGTCTTGAGTTGCTGGCATAATTATAGTAAAAACCTGACAGTGTTTTATTTTTATTATTTTATTTTATTTACTTATTTGTATCCTGTTTTTATTATTTTTACAATTAACTCAAGGTAACAGACATATCCAACACACCTTATTCCTATTTTTCCTGCAACAGCAACCCTGTGTACCCACACCACAATGGCTCTTCTTTGTAAAAGTGTCTATTTGTATCTGTATTCATTTATATAATTGAGAATGATTTGAGTTATAAATAAAGTTTGGACTTCTGCGGGCTTCAAAGACAATCCAGAAACACCCATGCTTCCAGATGCATGGCAAATATATTGTTATGTACAGTAAATGCTTTTCTTTCTAGTCAACTTCTAAATGCTGTTTAGAGCACTGGAGTTACAAATTAAGGACCTGCTAAACTTATTGTGATTATGAGAGACCCTTCATTATTTTTGTGCTCCTCAAGAGACAAAGAGTCTTGATAATAATGCAATAATGTGATCAGAGTAGACTAAGATGTGACATTTTTGGTCTTTAGTTTGGGAGATATTCTAGAGTGCATCCACAAGCATACGCTTGCCTGGTAAGTTATGACTGTCCGCCTGGCCAGCTACCTCCAGGAGGAGGTCCCTAAGCTCTTTTGCAATATCTACCTCTTTGGTGTACTAATACGTACCACTCACTCCCCCTCCCCCAAAGAGAAACCTATTGTTGGGCAATGAATCACTCATCAGTATATCACCCTCTTTCCTACTCTTTTATTGCTTAATCAAGGTGGGAAAGTCTGCTAAAGTTATGATCCTTTCAGAATGAGGGAGCTGACTCAGTAAGAATGCAAGTCTTTATTGTGTATATCAAGATTTGGAAATAGTTGAAAGCTAAAGAGAGTGACGGAAAACCAAACCAAAACAATGGAAATAACATTAATTTCTACATGGTTTAACTCTGGCTGCTTCCAACCATGAGTGCACACACACACACACACACGGAATGCATATACACAGATCAAAACTGAACAAGATACAGCAAGGTATAACATGGAGAGAACACAAATAAAAACCTTTTTTTTCTAAAGAACAAACGTCTTGGTTCATATCTAGCTTCCACTAATACCTAGTTGGAGGAATTCCCAGGGGTTAAATTGCTGCTTACCTGGCTTCAGGCCTGCCCAGAAAAAGATGTTTTAGCTTGTCTAATAAGAGAAAAGATAGGCTTCTTTGAAGTTCATCAAAGAAAGGGAAACCTTGCTCCCATTCCCCCCACACACAATTCACTGGAATCCCCAGGATTAGGCAATCTCTCTCTCTCTAGGATAGGGGTCAAACTCAATTTCATTGAGGGCCGCATCAGGGTTGTGTTTGACCTCAGGTGGGTATGGCCAAGGTGGACATGGCCATCTTGACGTCATTCCTGTTGGGGCACATGTGGTGGCCCGAGTGTTCTACCAGAGATAATGGGCTCCTGAGCTCCATTTTTGGCTGTGATGGCCCTGCGGGCTAAAGCTAAACAGCCCATGGGTCAGATCCGGCCCCTGGGCCGTGAGTTTGACACCCCTGCTCTAGGGCAGTGTTTCCCAATCTCAGAAACTTTAAGATGTGTGGACTTCAACTCTCAGAAACCCCCAGCCAATATTTCTCATTCTGGGAGTTGAAGTCCACACTCTTTTAAAATCGCTGAGGTTGGGATACACTGCTTCAGAATGACAGGTTATGTTTTATTCACAGTTCAGATTTATTCATTTATTTAGTCACTTAATTGACTGTCTCCGCAGAAAAAGCAACTCTGGACCTTGTACTATGTGACATGACAGGAATAGACTGAAATACATTCATTGAAAAACAACAAAATAAAAATACACAACTCCCTATGGAGAAGCAACAGAACAGATATACTACAAGAATCACAACGGGGTAACAAAACTCCCTGACCCAGGAGCTGCTGGGAAAGCTTAGGTTTTCCTTTCATGTATGATTCTTCAATGTATGAAACTTTTACACTGGGATTTCTCTCTGTTCCATACAGTGGAGTGTTTAAAAGAATTAATTGTTGTGCATTCTTTTTGCAGCAATGTTTAACAGCATAATCTGGAGACTGTAAACTACAATTCTTTCTGTCCATCCAGTACAACCAAGCAGAACAGATATGCCCTGGGTCCTATCAATTAAACTGGGTCCATTTTCTCTGGAACAAAATTGTCTCAGATACAACTTCTACCGTCATGACATTTAGCAATAGCAAAGCACTTGGACTTACATACTGCTCCACAGTGCTTTACAGCACTCTCTGAGTAGTTTACAGTGTCAGCATATTGTCCCCAACAATTTAGGTCCTCATTTTACTGACCTCGAAAGGGTGGAAGGCTGAATCAATCTCAAGCCCATCAGGATCAAACTCCTGGTCTTTTAGAAAACTGTTAAAAAGCTGGTTGTTCTCAAAGGCTTCGGGATAAGATGGGAGGGAGCACTTTTAATGTTGTTATAGTTGGTGAATGTTTTTTCCTAGAACCAGGGTTCTTTCTTACTTGTTTCTCAATATATTGTTTTTCTTTTTTATTTGTAAATGCTAAAGTTGTCAAAGAATTGGCTGTCTAAATTTGGAGATAAATAAATAAGTAACTGGGTGGTGGGCTTCCATGTAGCCTTTGCCCATTCTTTTTCTAAAATGTTCCTGGACTTTAAGTTATTATTTTGAAAATTATCTCCATTCAATGACTAAAGTTCTTTAGTGTTCTTTTCTGGCCTGGTGTTAGTTTATAACACTGAAATTCCTAGCCAGAATAAACTTTAAGCATGTTGCTCTTTGTATTGAAGGACTTGTAGCTCTACAGATTTGGAGGATACCAAGTAATAAAGGAAGGACAATTGAGGTTTCAGAAGATAGCTTTCCCAGTAATATCTGGAAATGCATGGAATTGAACCTGAAACCTGTTCTCCTTCCAGTGCTACACAAAATTGTATACAGAGATGATGATTTCATACAAAATAACCAGTCTATGTTATCCATAGACATTCTCTCTTTTTTTTGCATATGTTTGTGTCAAATGTGGTGAGGATCCTCCACTACTCTTCAAAAATTATATTTAAAGTTAATCACAGAGAAGTCCTGAGAAGTGGAAGCAAGCACACATTAACAAATCCCCAAATGTATAAAGTATATTTTTTCGCAGCCAGAGGGGAAAGTCCCTCGTGTAATTGCTTAGCGAAGAACTAGGTAATCATCATAAGATATATCAGATTATTCCATTAAGACCAAAACCATTAGATAATTTGGAAAAAATTAATCTGTCTTGGAAAGACAACTTTTATTAATGGAGTTTGCAAATTTAAATCCAAGATTCTATTAAAAATAAATCACTCGATATTAAATAACACAAGTTCTCACATAAAGGGCAAATGGAGTTCTTGGTGGTTCTATGCCTAAGGAGATAGACGCAGTGGTGTGTGTGTGTGTGTGTGTGTGTGTGTGCGTCTGTGTGTGCGTCTGTGTGTGTGTGTCTGTGTGTGTGTACATGTAGCAGGACTGTTAATAGATATAATGCAGCTTACAGTTCAGGAATAAAGCTAAGGGGGGAAAAATAGGATCTCCTACAGAAACATACTAGTTTTCTTACAACAGAGATACTGTCAATGAACATTTAGGGTAGATTAAAAAAAATGAGGTTCATCTAATATTCACCACAGTGAATATTTGTTGAGAAAATGAAGGATCACTTGTTGGGCAAAGCAATTTGCCACTGGCATTTATTGCCTGTAGAAAAGTTGTTCTGTTCATACCCATTTTTTAGCATATCATTAGCTTAATAAAGTCTAGCCAATACCTTGGAGTGGCTGCTGCCAGCATTATGAAATCATGGCAGCGGCTGTAAAAATACAAGGAGGCCACGACCCTTGCACACACACACGCACACCCACGCCAGAGCTGATTGCAAATAGCTTTGGTGGGAAAACGCAGACCTTTCAACTTCTTCTACCCAGCTCAGTATAGTTTGTATTTGACTTATTCTCTAAAACAGTTTGCTCTGGAGGAATTCAAAAACTCCTTAGAAGCATGGAAAAATAACATCAATCCTGGGCTTAATTATTGTCTGAGGCCAACTTGTTTGAAGCAAAACAAGAGCCACATCTATGGGGTGATTGTTTTTCATGATAACAATTCCATACATACATTTCCTTAAAATCAAGAGTGATCCAGTTGGGTTCCTTTGTTTTACATGTTTTACATGGGATGGGAGAGGGTGTCTAGACATTTTGGAAGACTGGCATTTTGCGAGACTGGCTGAAGGTGATTTCTGTCCTATATGAAAAACAACAGCTCTTCTCAATGGCACCATCAGACCTTTAGAACTAGCCTTCAGCAGCAAAAGTGTGCTTGTGGTGGTCCAACACTATGTTCACATCAGGGCTGCACTCTCTGCAATCTACAAAGCACAGGAGTGGACTTAAACTCAGGATAATACAGATAATCCTCATTCAGCTACCACTTGTTCAGTGACCAAAGTTGCAATGTCACTGAATAAGAGGACTTACTACTGATCCTCATAGTTGTGTTAGTTGTAGCATCCCCATGGTTATCTGGTTGCAATTTGGGTACTTGGCAATCAACTCACAATTAGAAGATTGCAGCCTCCTCCAGTCTCATGATCACCATTTGTGACCTTCACTGCTGGCTTCTGAAAAGCAAAATCAATGGGGAAATCAGCAGGAACTTGCAAATGGCAATCATGAGATAATGTGACTCTGAGAAGATGTGGGATTTGCTTAACAGCAACTGAACTGATTGCAACTGTTGTAAATTGATGCAGTCATGTTACATTGTGCTTTACTACTCTATTGCTTAGAGATGGAGTTGTCAGTCCCAATTACCATTGTTAAGTAAGGTCAACCTGTATGACACTATTGATATGTTGAAGCATGAACATTATGTCCAAAGAAATAAGCTGATTTCAGCTGATGTTCCATATCTTGTTTGTTCCATATCATGTTGGGGTTCTCATACTGTAGCATCTTGAAGTCAACCTCATTGGGTATTGGGTACATTGTCTATATACCTAGCTCCAGTGAAGACAAAATTCATATCTAACTACCTGTCCTTTATATAATGTTTTGCAAATACTGTATTTTTCAGAGTAAAAGATGCACCGGGGTATAAGACACACATTAGTTTTTTGGGACCAAAACAAGAAAAAAATATATTGGTGATTCACTTGCTTGCATTTGTGCCATACTCTCTCTCTCTTTCACTCTCTCTCTGACTCTCTGTTTATCACTCTCTCTCTCTCTAGAGCTGTGTCTGTTTTTCTGTAGAGCTGTGTTTATCTTCTGGAGGTGGGGAAGGTGAAAAATGGGCCCATTTTTGGCCTCCTGGGGTATCTG
>JANHGC010002118.1:230252-244409 GCA_027560395.1 Boaedon fuliginosus | reverse complement strand
AAGATCAAGTGAGGTACTAATACCACTCTATAAAGCCTTAGTAAGACCACACCTAGAATATTGCATCCAGTTTTGGTTACCACACTGTAAAAAAGATGTTGAGACTCTAGAAAAAGTGCAGAAAAGAACAACCAGGATGATTGGGGGACTGTAGACTAAAACATATGATGAACAGTTGCAAATACTCAGCATGGCTAATCTAGTGAAGAGAAGTACCAGGGGAGACACGATAGCAGTGTTCCAATATTTGAGGGGATGCCACGGAGAAGGAAGGGGGTCAACCTATTTTCCAAAGCACCTGAAGGCCAGACAAGGAATCATGAATGGAAACTGAACAAGGAGAGATTCAACCTGGAAATAAGGAGAAACTTTCTGACCATGAGAACAATCAACCAATGGAACAGCTTGCCTTCAGAAGTTGTTCATCACTTGAGACTTTCAAGAAGAGATTGGACTGCCATTAGTCAGAAATGGTGTACGGTCTCCTGCTTGGGCAGGGGCTTTGATTAGATGACCTACAGGGTCTCTTCCAATGCTGTTAATTTGTTAATCCAGTGTCATAATCACTAGCCGATCCAGCCACCAGACTGAGAAAGTGTGCTACAAAACTTAGAGGTGTAAACATTCAGGAAATGAATCATCCTTCAGTTCTTTAGAACCTCCTTTTACTTCTAGCACTTGTTTGTCTCAGATACACAATTCTTCTCTAACTCCGGGAACTGATCTAATTGCAGGTTCACATAGACTGATCCACTAATGACCTCTTTGTCTACATAGCACATAAAGTCGTCTAGTCTTGAACCTTTGGGCAACTTCATGCAAAAATGTATTTCAAGCCAAGTAATTCCTGTAGTAATGCCTGATGCATCCAGAATTTCCGAAGTGACTAGGAAGCAAGCAAAATATCCAACAAGAAGTCAAAACTGGTTTGGGTTGACATATTATGCTGTCCCGTCTTTTTAATTTTAACCATGGTTTGTGGAGCAAGTCACCGCACCCTGGTTCATATGCAATATTAAACCATAGCCCATGGCTTGCAAACCACAGCTGCTCCATTCATTCCTCTCACTAAGTCAAAACCTAATAGTCAAGACTATGGCATTGTGTAACATCTGAACCCAGATAATTTTAGGCATGAAAGCCAGCTGGTTGGCTTTGGGTCAATCACCAGGAGATTGTGAGTTCTACTCCCATCTTAGGCATGAAAGCCATCTGGGTAACTTTGGACCAAATACTCTTTCTCAGCCCACAATGATGTCAGACTTGGATGACAAGCGGCTTGGTCAATTCCTGTCACAACCACTGGATCATTCAACAATCAATTGATCTGAAGAAAAAAGAAAACAGATGCTGCACTTCCGAAAAAAACAATGAACGTATTTATGAGTTGCTCATCTGCGTTTTAATTACACGATTGAATTGAAATAGACACTGTGAAACAAACTCATCTATTTTTGTACATATTCACAGCGGTTCTCAAAAGGAGCCTAAGGCTGCCTGGCATGTATATCGAATGGTTCAGTGCAATCACTTAAGCGTCTGAGCAAATGCCTAAATTAGAGGAACAGATTGACATTTTGCAGAATGTCCGGATCCTTCTCTTGGCCACTTCCCTGCCTCTTTCTTACCTGGGCCGAGATCAATGCCATGCAGAGAACAGAGGGAATTAATGATCTCTTAGGAAAGATAACAGCCCTTGGCTTCCAGGCATAGTCCTGGGGAGGGGAGGGGATTAGATATGACAGGGCCTTTCCCTGGCCTCCCCCTGCTGCTGCCTTTTTCAATTATAATTAAATCCCCCTCCAATCATCGAGGGTCAGCCATTGAAAACCTCCACCAAGCATCAGTGACTTTAAGTGAACAGGGTTAGTGAACCATATTGAAGGAACGGTGTTGCCTATTCATGATCTTTTCAATGAGATTTAGTCTATATGAACCTCATTTGCATATTGATACAGAGCGGGAGAGAAGGAGGCATTTTCAGGAGAACTATCTTGACATATGAGCGCTGTGGGGAGGAAAATGAAACTGTGCAAGAGATCGAGGCCCAGTGGAAATTTCAGGCCAGTGACACAAAGAGAAATACACACAGACACAGACAAGCACTCATGTACCACACACACACACACACACACACTCATCTGTTTCCAGGTTGCAAAATCTGGCACCTGGTAGTTAGGATGACAATGCAGAATTGTAGAATATAAACATTGGAAGGCAGCTTGGAGATCATTTATTCCAATCCCCTCCCCGGTACAGAAATCCCATTGCTACATTTAACCCGGATGTTTGGTCATCCAGCCAATCGGTTTAAATGACTTTTAATAAAGGAAAACCCATCTCCTCTAAAGGCAGCAGAGTCCCTTGTTGAAGAAGCTCTCACTAATAAGAACATTTGCTTGATTGTTCTGGAACAATGCTGGACACTTCTGCCCTGTCTTCTATATAAGAGCACTTCAGATACTCGAAGACAGCTATTATATCTCCCTATAATCTTCGGTTCTCCAGGCTAAAGTTATCTGTATTGCAACCATTCCTGGTATTTTTTTTCCTTTTCAGGCCCTGTATTGTCTTGTACTGCTCTAGACTTCCCAAAATGCAATGCCCCAAGATTGCACAATATTCCAGGTACAGCCTGGCCCTGCAAAATGGAATGGAAAGATGACTTATCTTGTTCTTGGACTATTGTTAATGGCATCTAAGATGGCATTTTTTGGGGCAACTGTATCATTCTGTTGGCTCGTGTACTGCTGCCCTGATGACCTTCCCTGCACTCCCCCATACAAACATGTCCTATTCTCACAGCTTTGATTTACCTTATCCAAGTGCATTTGTCCCTACCCAGATTCATCCTGCTGATTATTGTCTATCATTTCAGCTTATAAAAATTGTCCTGAGACTTGACCCTGACTGCTATGATGTTTTTTTTATCCACACCATCTTTATGTCATCTGAAAATTTGATAATCCAAGTCATTTATCAAAGTGTTGAATAGCACAGGGCTTCAATCAACACATGTGATGACTCCCCCAGATACCTCTCTAGATGTCAGATCAGAGGAAGATGAACCAGTTCCGGGCACATCAGGAAGAGAGTTGGTCAAGGGCTTCAAGAAGCCATCTTGAGAGTGATTTGGCTGAAGTACAGTTGCAGCTTGTCAGTGATGAGGAAGAGGAACTGCCTTCTGCATCTGATCCAAGAACATGTAGGGCAGAGAAAAGGCAGGAGCAGAGATCAGCCTTGATTACTCGTGAGGAAGGAGCCTCGCCCCTCTTGATAGGCTGCACCAGAAACTGGCTATTTAGAACAGCAGATAGATGGAGGCAATGTTGGGAACGTGTTCGTTTCCATGCTGTGTGTTCTTGCCTTGAACTTTGGATAGTCTCTCTTCAGTTGTTGCCCTTGCCTTGCCTTTGCCTGTGGATTTGCCTTGGTCTTGGAACTTGCCTTTGTCTTGGGGACTTGCTTTTGCCTAGTGGGATGGACTTTTGCCTTGAGGACTGGCATTGGCTTGACTTGGGTAGCCTGTGGAACTCATTGAAGTTGAGCTGGTGCCAGCACAGGGAATTGCTGAGGAATACAATTCAGTCTTGGAAGCCTTAATAAAGACTCCTTACACCCCATGGTATGCGTCTGCATGCCATGAGTGGGACAGCAGAGTTTACAGTGGGTGCTACTCCTACTGTTCTGAAATTTCATTACAGCAAAAACTGGGCAGGTAGTGTTGCAAATCATTAGTAGTTATGAATGCTTTAATCTACAAGATGCTGCACTAACCAAAACAAAAACCCGACCCCGAAAGCCAAAAAGTTACCAGACTGGTATCATTCTCAAGGACTATCATGTTTATAAAATTGTTAAGAGAGATAACATGGATCTTCCAGCATGCCTAACTGCCATGGCGCAGGAAGGTCCTCTGTAAAATGAAAAAAAAATAGAAACATAAGCAGCATAATAGTACCATCTTGATCCTTTGTTCCTTTCTATATGGAGATCTGTTGGAATACTGTTTTCAATTTCTTCTCGACAAGTCATATATCCTATTTGCAAGTGGCATTCTTTTTTCATAGTCTTTTCCATAGTAATAATATATTAATTATATTAATAATATATTTTATCATTCAGTTTCCATTTCTTGTCAGTTGCAAATAGAATATTTGATAACTCATTTTAAAAATCTTTGGCCAAATAATGTTGCAGGAGGAGGAAAACTTTCATAGGAGGAAAAAAAAGGTTTCCAGACATTTATTTCTGGAACTGTACACCAGGTATTAAAGTACAACAAATACAAAATAATGTTCAGAAAAAATAAGTGTTTATGTACAAATATTAAAACCAATGCGACAATAGCAACTTCCTCTTAAGCATCAGATATTAAAACTGGTTGCGATTGTCACTAATTTATGCACAGGGTGAAGCAATTTGCACCTAGTAGTGGTGGACATGACTGATTTCTTAGAGGTGGACTGCAGTCCTCAACTGGTCTGAAGCAAGAACTAGAATACTCCACTCCTATGGGAAATCGTAATCATCATTTGCACATTTACTTTCCCGTTTATAGACACTGTGCTTGTAACACTGGGCAGTTTTCTAGTGGTTAGGCTATCCACTAATTTACATTCAAATAGTTTGTTTTAATTAAATAATATCACTAATGCACTACTGGGTGTGAAGTTAACATGGATCAGATTATTGGTTCCAAAAAAAAACTGCACAAAATCTAGAAGTATGAGTTCAATACTTCGGAGAATATAATGCAGTCTGTAGGTAACATTGGCCTGTCTATATAAAGAGGAAAAACGAACAAAAAGCTATCAATGAGAGGATGAAATGGCTAACAAAAGTTGAAGTATTGCTCTATTGCAGCACCAGTTGCACATCCAAGTGAATCTAATGTTCTTTTGGTGTTCCTGTAAGCGATACCTCTACAGACTGCAAATGCCCACCATGAATTTTTGGTTTATACAAATGGATTAAGAACAGGGGAGAACAGAGAATATACTCAGCAATGAACAAAGAAGTCATCACGGTTTGTTAGAAGAATTGTGCTTTACCTATAATGAATCAATGCAATGTAGTTTTCACATGGCTGCAATTTAGCCAGCTTCATTCTGATTCAAACGCAATTCTTTTAATAAACAGTAACAATTTCTCCAGTAAAACGTTTAAAATAGAGAGAAACAGTTTAAGTCCAGCTTTTAAAAAGAAAAATTCAATAAATAGCTATTTTACATGAATAAAGTCATAGTGGTACAAATTTATGAATATCACATCAAGCATGCACAAAATGTTACTATACACAGAAGTAGTCAGAAAATATTGAAATAGATATCTAAAAAGATATGCAGAATGTACATATTTACATAATCTTGCAAATTATTGCCTCATTTTAACAAGGAATTAAAAGTAAACATTACCAGCTAGCTAGCCAATTGGCTAAATTAGATCAGCAATTAAAATCTATTAAAACTAGCCGGAATTCATTGTTCTCTCATACCATTTTTAGAATTTTGGTCAAAAGTCTTTATTAAATAACTAAAGTGTCCATTTAACTTGCTGACAATCAAAACTTTAGACGAGAAACTAGACTGTCTCGGTCTTCATTAAGACCCCAGCAATGCATAGATAAACTGAACATAGTACTGCATCAATTGATGAGAATGGGTGTCTTCATTTAAGTGCAACTGGTATAAGCATTCATACATTTTGTGTGATGATTTTTATACACATCAGCCACTGGAAAATACCATAAAATGAATGTATAACAAAAAGAAAAAATACGGCCAGTATTTTACAAAATTAAATAAGATGTGTTGAATAAGAGAAAAACCCCACAAGATACAGCATTCAGCACAAATTACAGCAACAGGAAGCTGACAATTTGACTGAAAGTATCAGAATATGACCCAGGGCCAAGGCTACCATTATTGTGTACTGTATTTGACTGACAAGTTTCAGATGTATATTTTACAACAGATCACCATTAACATATATACGTGGTAATTTAACTCCTAGAATGGTTAAAATGTGCTATTTGAGAAACTCAAAACTTTTGATAGTGACTCCCAGCACTCTGTTGTTGTTCAAATTCAAGATGCTAATACAGTCTATAGAAATATAAAGTACACTCCTTTTGAATTATTAACCAAGGTGTCTTTTTTTATCTACAACTATGAAGCAATTTACTATCAACATTGGAAAAAAATACAGTTGTAACAAAATTAAACATATATAAGTGTCAGTGTAACATTGGCAAGTTTTATAATTGATAACCAGTTTTAGTGAACTTTCACAAATCTTTCAACACAGAACAATCTTGTCAAAGATTTCTCCCTGGAATATTAATATACTTAAGTCTGAATAAATCCAGGAAAAAAACTACACTAATGGCTGAAAATGATTCAAAGATCCATTGCATCATCACCATCTATTAATCTATAATTTTTCATGCTATTTTGAACTGCCATGTTCTGAAGTAAAGACAAACCCCAAGATGTAATTCATTAGTGGAGTGAGCAAATTGTATCATTCTTAGTGGCTTTAAGCAGTGTTAGATAATACTTGGATGTTTTCAGGTTCTATTCCTCTGAAGTATAAATATCCCCCACCTCAGCTCGAACTACAAACATTTTTTCAGCCAATATGTTAAAAGTACACAAAACCTTTGGACAGTATAACTATTTTTATGTAAGGTAGCCATGGCCTGTAAGAGCATCTAAGCTTCTCCTTAGACTTTGCTCTTACTGTCTTTTGTGCTAGTATCCACCAAGATGAATCTGTTGTTTTGTAAACTGAAGTGCTCTGGTTTAATATCAGATGACAGAAGCTTCCATTTAAAAATATCCTTGTGTAGTTGTGCAGTTTAAATTAAAGAAATGTTTCCCTGCTTTTGATTTTTTTTTAAATGCTACATTAAGCAAGGATTAGAACTGGTACCTGTAAACAAATGTTATTCCACTGCATCCGTTAGGGCAGAAGCAACCTAGAACAAAAACCCACTCTATTTAAAGTTCAGAACTTCTGTGCTGGTTTTGAGACAGCAGTCTCTCTACAGGTTTAAAAAGAAAGGAAGCAGAGTTTAAAGCTACACCACATAGTTCTCTTAGTCCCGAACTCTGCTAGATATATGAAGTTTCCACATTTATGGATTGGAAAAGAAAGTGAAATTATTCTTGATAAATCAAGATATAGTTCTGTACATAAAGACATCACTGATGTCATATAGTTCAAACTTCCAGTGAAAGACTAAGCAAACCTGATCAATTCATCAAGTTTACCACAAACTGCCAACAGTGTTCACTGTCTTTAATTTGCTGCTTGAATTCATTCTGAATGGAGGGCAGTGTGCTGGTGTAACGCATGGGCACTGATAAAACCATTTGTCTCGTTTGCCGATAGACTGCTGAAGTCAGCTACCGAGACCGCCATTTTGGCACTGGTAATATGATGTGTATGATTCTCAAAATCAACAGCCAAGTTGTTCACTGAAACTTCATTCATGAAGGATTCGGGGACTGCAATTCCCATTTTCAATCTCTTGGCAGGCCTTTCAGATTCTTCACCGCACATGTTCATGGTGTTTAATTCAGAATGATAAAATCCAGTCTCAAATAAATTAAAACAATCACTTTCACCGTTACTAGGCAAGTTAAGCAAATCTTCTGTTACGACAGGCACATGATTAACTGCTGTTCGGGGCAAACTGTCCAGAGGTGGGAAGGCGTCTTCTGAGTTCACATCTGTAGAATGGCAGACTGTAGCTACACTGTTGGTCAGTGCTAGAAGACAGAAAAAAGATGTTATACAAGATGTAAACCATTTCCCCGACCTATAGTCATACTAAGCTCTCCTAATTTACCTTTTAATTTACCTGTCAAATCATTGGCAGTGATCGAATTCAGAAGGCTTAGTTGTTGATCAGGAATGGGCTCTAGTCTATTATTTGACATTATGGCTGAAGAAACTGCACCACCTAAAGCTTCTGCTTCATCTACCAACCGATCCATATAGTCCCTGCAAGAAAATGATCATAGAGAGGTTATTTAACGAAGTCCATTTGGAAAGTATAATGATGAGCTACTATTAATTATGGGAAATTCTAAAAGATATTAAGCACAAAATCTTCTTCCAAAGTCTTTCAACTTACGTGACTCCAGGATGGTGGTTGTACCTCTTCTTTCCAAACCTTGTTTGTTGAGCAAAGTAATCATATCGTTCAGATTTCTTCCACATGTAATAAAATGCTACACATTCAGCAACTGTCCTGGTCCTCACCTAAAGACAGAAAAAATTAGCCTTAATACTTGCGGTAAATTCTTATGGGGAAAGAGTACAAACAATAAAATATTTGGCAAATTGTTAATACTTGGAAAACTGAATAACTAGTTTGATTCCGGTATGATACCTCTGCAAATATATCAGCTGTTAGCATTGAAGCAGAGAACGAATTTACTACAGATAGTCTTCAACCTATGGCCATTTGTTCAGCAGCTGTTCAAAATTAAACAACAGTGTTGGAACAAAAGTTCTTGTAACAGTAGAGCACACTCCTGATTTCATGTGTGGTATGCATGGGTCTTCCCCAATGCACCCCCATGCTCCTTACCTTCAACTCTACCAACTTAAGACCCACAAGGTCACTTAACAACTGCAACTGGGAGAGCTCAAGAAGCAGTCATGATGTGTCACTTAACAACTGCTTGCTCAAGAACAGAGATTCTGCTTTCAATTGTGATCATAAATTGAGAACTATCTATAACTTAAAATGGTGGTTTTCTGTCCAAGTATTTTAAGTTTGTTATAGCATGTTCTAATACAGTCTTTATTTTCTTCCTTAACCGGATGGATAACAGTAGAAAGTACTCTCTTCTACATATGGATTAAATCTTACTCAGATATTCATAAATTGAATCTACTCATAACACATTAAGTGGCAAAATCAGAACAACTATAACCTTATTTAACCGGCTAAAGCTATAATTGTCCCTGACTATAGGGTTCAAGAACTTCCTACAGAGTGGTTTGGTGGTATGCACATACAATACACAATTTTACAGTGCACAAATTACAAATAAAATCTATGTTTAAAAAAGCTTGACAGATAATTGGAATTTTGCCCAAAGCACTTAATTCTTACAAAAGCAATGCTAAGTTTGGGGGGGAGTGTCTAAATTTTAAAATAATTACTTTATCTCTTAAAAATACTTTGCTTAATAAAACTTCGTAGTTTTAAATATGGTTCATTGGATATCTTTATAGATTTGGTTAAATCTCAGAGTTCCAGAATTTGGATCAGAAAGTTGTATTCTATATTTGGACCACAAGCAATGTATAATGTATAATGATGTTATATACTGGCCATTTGCGGACGCTCAAAAGGTCAGGATATAATGTCATATAAAGGAGAAAAGAATAAAGATATCCAATGAACGATATTTAAAACAATGAAGTTTTATTAAGAAAAGTGTTTTTAAGAGAGAGAGAGAGAATTATCTTTATGTAAGTAACCTGGAAAGAGCATCCAACTCCAAGGAACTCCACATTAGTGCTCCAGGGACTTAAGCTCTGCCCCATCATTATCTGCAACTGGAATATCTCATTTAGGTAGGAATGAAGAGTACTCGTAATACCCAACCCTTGGAAACAGGTCTAGAGGAATACAATTGTCAAGGGTTGAATGTTACCAGAATCTAACTAGATCAAGAGGGCAACAGTCTTCCATGACAAAGATAATTACCAGAACAATCAACGCAGTTCTGCCCCAAGATCAAATTTAATACTGACAGAAAAGGAGCCAGATAATCCATTACTTCTAAGAACCTCTATGTTTGATTTGCCAAAACCTTTTCAACAACTCTTGCTAAAAAGGGAAGGTTGGAAATGTAACAGAATTTACCAAACAATGATGGATCTAAGAAAAACATCTTTAAAAAAGGGCACATAAAGAAAGGAGCACTAGGCCTTCTTCCTGGTTATCTTATTGTTATGAGCCATGGTGGCTCAGTGGTTAGAGTACAGTACTGCAGACTAATTCTAACTTCTGGCTGCCTGCAATTTGGCAGTTCAAATCTCACCAGGGCCAGGCTCAAGGTTGACTCAGCCTTCCATCCTTCTGAGGTTAGTAAAATGAGGACCCAGATTGTTAGGGGCAATATGCTGCCTCTGTAAACTGCTTAGAGGGGGCTGTAAAGCACTGTAAAGTGATATATAAGTGTAAGTGCTATTGCTAGTGCTATCTTCAGCTTTAGTTGCTCGTATCTTGCGTAACTAGCCAAAGAAACCAGAAGAATTTATACTGTAGAGAACTCTATCCACTTTCTTAGGCTCAATTTCTGAGGAATCCCAGACTATAACACCTCACTTAACATAGTGGAGTCAGCCCATCTGATGACCTACCCAGAGTGGACACAAGTGATTATAGTCACAAACAAACAAAGAACCCTTCCAATATGCCTGAAGGCATTTGCCTATCTTTCCTCAGAGTTGCTGTTATTCAGTATGGGCCACCAAGCAGGAGTCTGTAGCTGTAAAAATCACAGAAAAGAACTGACACTTCCTCACTAGTACTCTCACCATCTTCTGGGCTATATGATATTTTGTTTCTGGGTTTACATTATTGTCATTCTAGAGATCTTTTCACTTGCTTATTTTCCCTTTTCTCAGAAAACCAGATCATTTCTTGTGTTCAGAATCTTTACAACAGTATTCTCATCCAGCACTTTGGCTGCCTCTGTTATTGAAAGTTGACCAAGTACAAATTATCATGGAAATCCTCAAAGACCTCTGCAAACTCTTTGGATCCATTAGGAGCTTACATAGACAAATCTAATGGATCCACCAAAGTCCAGAACGTTCATGATCCACAGTTGACAAGGAAGTGATCTAGCCACAGCAAAAGACAATTTCATCAATATAATGAATGTTTTTGGAGTTGGTTTATTTAAATCATTAATTTTCAAGATATTTTTAAAATGGCTATATTTGAAATGATACACTATTTGTAATACACTTTCATTTTCTTAATTAGTTCTGCATAATAAAATTATTTTCAAAAAGTCTCAAGTGATAATTTAATGTTTGTATGAAACAGTAAAACATGCTTGCGAGTATAGCAACTAGTTAAAAATATAAAAAGAGGCACACTCATTTACTAGGGTAATTCACATGCAAATGACCAATTAGTTATGTACTTGTAAATTATAATCTCTATAAATTTGTAAATCCCTTGTTTACTCATGTGTATCCTACTCTTTTATCCCCTTCTTTTGTCATTTTCCTTCCCTGTTTATGTATAAAAAATGTATAAAAAAAACCAAGCAACTGGTTGACAAAAATATGCTGTTATTTTACATTTTCTGTCCAACTACTCAAATATTAACAATGTTATCATTTATAAATTATTTCTATACTTGCTCACCTTATTTTTTTGTATAAGATGAAAATCTTTCCCATATATTAGAAGTGCATGTTCAAAATTTCTACATTCTTCTTCTGTCCAAGCTGTCATATCTTAAGAGCAAGAGTAAGAGAGAAACTAATGAGCATTTGATATTTTGACAAATCAGCAAGCATTTGGTCTCAACAGTTGAAAAATAAAGAAAACCTTTTCAACAAACTCGCCTGGTTCATTCAGCAAAGTAAACCATAACATGTGGAATCAGCCCAACTGATGACCTACCCAAAGTGGACATAACATGGCTTATTTGATTACCTTGTGCTTAGAAGGTACTATTGTTTGTAAGATGTAGTTTATATCTTAGGCTGATGTGTGAACTTAGCGTGTGTGAATAGTAAGCCATAAGTGGAAATGGTATTCCATCAATTGCAGTTCAATAGGCAGGGAAGAACGTTTACAGCTAATAATGACGTCATGCATACATAATTGTATATTACATACAATTTCATTGTTTCAAGCATTCCTTCTTGTTATCTGACTAATATTGCAACAATGATAAAGAATGGTGAATGTTTGTCTGGTGAATGTTATGTGGAATACTCCAGCTGTTACTCTTGCATCATTCTGATTACTTTGTGGCAATTTGTTCTGGTATTACAAAAACATGAGGAACTGTATTGAATAACACAGTAATCACAATATAGTGTAACCATATAATAGGATCTTTTAATCATATGTGGTGGACCTGCCTAATGGTAAAAAAATATTGGGGGAAAATTAAGAAATGGCTACAAGACATTCTGGAGAAACAAATAGAAAGAAAACCACAAATCTTCCTGCTAGGAATCCTTCCGGATGGATATAAGAACGAGGAAAAATATATAACAATACACATTACAATGGCAGCCAGACACCTATACGCTCAAAATTGGAAAAACGGCAATATACCAACAGAGGAAAATCTTACAAGAAAAATAATGGAATGTGTAGAATTAGACAGATTAACAATGTTGCTTAAGGATAAAGGGGAAACAGAATATTACACAATATGGAATAAATGATATGCATGGATAGAAGATAAGAAGAAGGACATGAGGGAAGCAAAATGTGGAAAATAGATATATTCCGTTATGATAAATGTTATGATAACTGAACTTGTAAATATGTAGACATCTGTAAACACCAAACCCTTTTACCGAAGCTATGAATTGTATATATCTTTTTTAAATAATAAAATTTAAAAAAAAACAATCCATGCCTGAACTTTATGATTTAACAGTATTTAACGTATAAACCTTTTGATAGAGTACTTACCCTGTGATGTCTTTCCATTTGAACAGTATTTCTCAATAGCTTCCTTTAGATTGTGGTCACACTTGAAGAGTTCATAGAGTGCCTAGTAGAGATTGTAGTATTTCTTGTTTAACCAGTCAAAAGGAACATGAGCAATCCAGCAGCTGTAATCTCATGTCAGTCAAATGTTTATACTACAAGGTTATTTATCCACTTCAAATAAAACTGTATAGCGTGTAAACAGGCTGGATCAAAACCTCTTGCAACCACTAAATGCTGCTGATCCAGCAGAAAGATCCTGCTGGTAAACCATTATGGAAGAAGCTAGTAAACACTATTTTCTGCACTATTTTGGAAGGTCCTTCAATTCTTCAGGACACTGCCAGAGATCATTAAGAGAAGGTGAGGAGGAAGTTCTCCTCCTCCTGCAATCAATGAGATGAACCTCCCATGTAAATGGAGTTGGGTGGGGGAGAGGGGGAGGCAGCAAAAGACAAAATATTATTTAGAACACTGAGAGATGCCCCATAGGGAAAAGATAAATCAATGAACATAGCGCTCCCTTCATCCCTCCTCTGGCCAGAATCTCCTTGGATCTACATTATTTCAAAACAGCAGCAGCAATAGCAAAGCACTTAGACTTATATACCGCTTCATAGTGCTTTATAGCACTCTCTAAGCGGTTTAGAGTCCGCTTAATATCCCAGCAATCTGGGTCCTCATCTGGGTAGCAAAAATGAACTAAATCTTTCTATAAACAAAGTAACTTTAACCCTTTATATAAAGCCAAAGAATAAGATGTGATATAGATATGAAATATATAAGCTTAAAACAATAGAAAAAAACCCAAACATATTTGATTTTGCGTACCTAAGTATAAAAAAAGAGTTAGAGTGGCAAGTTGTACATAAATAAGATTAAAACATACTTGTTCATTGTCCCGGGTATGCACTCCATCAGGAATTCTGCCAATTATTTTTTCATTTCCAGTTCTTACAGAAGTTTCAAAAAGGTACTCTTTAATTTTATTTTCTGAAATAATATCAGGTTGCCAAAGTAGCTGGTCCTCATTTTCATATGCTATTAAGAAATATTGAAATATCGATGAGACCAACTGACCAGCAATTTGCAGCAATTCTTTGCATACCATATTTTTGGAGTATAAGATGTACTTCCCCTGCCCCTAAAAGAGGCTGAAAATTAGGGTGCGTTTTATACTTTGAATGTAGCCCTTTTCCCCCTCCAAACGCACCTGTTCCAGGCTGCGGAGCACAATGCAGCCTCCGTGCCTGTTCCTTCTGTTTCAGCAAGGCCTGTAGGGATCGCTGCCTCCGCACAGCTGCTGCTCCGTATCAGCTGCTCTTGCTGAATCAGTCTGTGCGGAAACTGAAACTGGCTTCAGCAAAGGGGCAAACAAATCTGAGGCAGATTCCCCGCCCCCTGTATCTCCTGTGCTGTTTCAGTTTCAG
>JANHGC010002118.1:217457-230152 GCA_027560395.1 Boaedon fuliginosus | reverse complement strand
GATTTATACATTTTTATCTATTATACTTTCCCGGGTTTTTGTTCAGAATTTGCTTTGATTTCTTGCATGTCACTTGTATCCAGTAAATGATTTCCTGAATGAAGATTTGTACTTCATCAGTTCTTTTGTCTTTTGGATGATAAGCGAGGTAGGACCTTAAATAAACTAAGAGAGAGATTAGAAAGAATTCCAAATATAGACCAAAGTCTATTTCTTGGTAAGATAGAATCATGTGGGATACACAGTACCACGACCAGATGGGTTTGCAGTTAGCTACCCAACCACAATCAGTGTGTACCCCTCAATGGAACTATATCTACATGGAAGGAAGCATGCAGTAGATACCTCAATGTTCTGTCTTGGGCTCAGTGCTCTTCAACATCTTCATAAATGATTTAAATAAGAGGGTAGAAGGGGAACTCATCACATTTTCAGATGACACCAACTATGTTTCTTGGCAGTGCCAAGAAGATTTCACAACCAATTGGAACCTGAGGGCAAAGATAAACCCATCAGTGGCCTCAAGAGCTCTAATGAACCAGATGAGTGCAAAGAAATACAATCCTTCCCCTCCCCCCCACTATCCGGTAAGAACCTATTTTTCCATTCCCCAACACCCACTCTCCTCCATCCCTTCCCCCATCACAACTGAAGTTTATTGGATAAAAAATAAAACATTTTGTTCTTCTTCCTCAAGGAAAAAAGCCAGACAAGTTGCCTTTTGAAAAGCACTTTTGAGACATTCTTTCCATTTTTTTCCTTTGCTCACTTTAATTCTTATTCTATGGAAAGTAGGACAAATCTATAAAATATAAGATCATTCTTGAGTAAACAAACCCATAGACAAAAAAATGTTCCTAATGAGCATATAACCCCTATGTGTTTTCACAGAAAATGGCATGCCATGAGAGAGCTAAAGGCAAGTTGCAAGCTTTCCTTTCCAAAGTTGGAAGAAGAGGACATGCTGTATTAAAGATCAAACATTTTGGTTTTTTTTTAAATGTTTAAACAAAGAATGACCTGCCTTGAAGTTGGTTAGAAGCATAGATTGAGCCTACTACCACTCTATAAATGCTTCACATAAATGTCACTGTTCATAAAGTCAATCTACACGTACGGAAAATCAGTTTATCAACAGCTCTCCTGACTCTGAGGCTATTTGAGGCTAATCACTATCAGCCTTGTAGTAAAGCATCAAATACATACGTTAATAGGTCTGTAAGACATATGCATACAGTATAAACAATATTTTAGAAAATGTATAAATACAGTAAGTGCATTTTGTGTTTTTTAATAGTATCTCAGTTAAATAATCATCTAAATGGGGAAAAAAACAACACATTAAGTGGAAGTTATCCCAGAATTACTTTCTCTCATATACTGATTTGCAGTTGGTGAAGGATTACTTTGAGGAAGCATTCAATTTACACTAGAATAAAATCATACAATCACAGGTTGAGTGGGATCTTGGAGGTTTTCTAATCCAATCACTTGCCCCAGGCAGGATATTTTATTTCATCCTGGACAAATGGATGTCCAATCTTTTTTTTTTAATATTCAGTTTTCAATCTTCAGAACCCAAGCTGTTCCATTGTTAATTGTTCTGTCAGGAAAATTCTCATTGGTTCCAATTTGAATCTCCCTTTAACACACTTTCACTCATTGCTTCTTGTCCTGCCCTCAGGTGCTTTGGAGAATAAATCAACCCCCTCTTCTCTGTGAAGCCCCTCAAGTACTGAAAGAAAGCCCTTATGGCACCCCAAATCATTGTCTTCATTAGGCTAGCCCAGAAGTGTCGAAACTTAGCAACTATAAGGCTTGTGGACTTCAATTCCCAGAACTCCTCAGGCAGCAAAGCTAGCTGAGGAATTCTGGGGATTGAAGTCCACAAGTCTTAAAGTTGCCCAGTTTAGACCCCTTGGGCTAGCCAAACCTAGTTCCCTTCACCATATATAATTTAACCTCCAGACCCATTATGATTTTTGTTGCTGTTCTATGCACTCTTTCTAGCATCTCAGCATCTTTTCTGTATCATGGTGACCAGAACTGGATGCAGTATTCCACATGTGGAATATAGAGCAGTACTATCACTCATGATCTTGATGCTATTCATCTATTGATGCAGCTTAGGATTGCATTGGGTTTTTTTGGATGCTACAGCACACCGATGGCTCATACATAAATGATGGTCCATGAGGACAGCTAGATTCCTCTCACAGTTACTACTGTTGAGCCATGTAGTGGCTCATCTCTACTTGTGCATTTGGTTTTTCTTGCCTAAGTGTAGGACCTTATTTTTTCTCACCATTGAACTTCATCTTGTTGGATAGGATTCATTGCTCAGTCAACCAGAGCTCATTCTCTTGAACTCTACAGATATTGAGATATTCGTACAACATATGGAATGACTACATTGCTACGTTTGTTGTTTTCTTGTCTACAATGACAACATTGACAATGTTGCTACAACAAACGTAGCAATGTAGTCATTCCATACATTGCAGGAATATCTGAAAAGCTCAGGAGAATTTTTCAACCAATACAACATACATGTACACTTTAAACCCAAGAATGCATTAAGGCAGAAGCTTGTCTAAACCAAGGATAAAACACCCAGGGGTTGCAGTCTTTGCCAAAGCCACAGTTGTTACTTTCAAAAGTCACAATCTATCATAGTTCCTGTCTTAATCATTTTTGCAAATTGCTTCAAATTCTGAAGAAATCTTAAGAAATCTTCTTGTAAGGAAAATGCTGTTGATTAGTAAGAAAGCAAGTTAAGATGGAACTTTGAACACTGATACTAGAGGCAACAAGAAAGAATTAAAGATTATAATTAAATGAAAATAGACCCCCTAACACAGAATATTCAAGAATATTTAAGAATGTGGCACTCAGCAAGTACTCTTAAGATTGTCATAAATCTTAAAAATGAATTTAAAAGAAGTTATAGAACAGGAACAGGTTCTGTTGGACAAGAATGAGACTGATGCTGATTTGAATATGGATTTAAGAATGAGAGCTTTAATAATGATATGGAAAAAGATCTAAAGTACATTAGATTTACAAATAAAACTGGTTGTCTTAATAGTTAAAAGGGATATACAAATAAAAACCAAAGAAGTGACTTTGATAACTTTCTTATTATTGATTTACAGAAAAGATGTGTTGAAAGTTTTGAAGGAGTTTTCTGTAACTCTCAATTACAGCATGCAGTTTGCACATGAGTTGAGATCTCTAAACATTTTTGATCCTTGATTATATATGACTGCTCATGAAACTAGGTTTTATTCTTACTCACTAATACCAGATATGAACAAAAACTGTTTTCCTGGGCAGCCTGGTGATAAATCATAGTTGTTGTAATGATTTGAAAAGGAAAATATGACCACTGAGCAAATAGAGGACAAATAATTCTGAGTAGTGAAAAATAGTATGATCAAAATCGTGATAGGAGTATAAAGTTGCTTCTGAGCTAAGAAGTAAGTTTTAATATTGTTGCAGACTGACTGATGGCTGTTGGTTGGATCATCACTTAGGTTTGGTTAAATATCTTACCAGGTCAATTTGTTAATAATAATATTAATAAAACAAAAAAACAATAATCCCAAATATTCATGTGATGAATATTAATTGAAATTAATGGTTAGAATTATGGTTATAAATTAATAATCAACATTGCTGTTGAACTTTCTTTTGGGCATGTTATGTCTGCATATAGGATTAATGTATGAGATCTGTGTGGGAAGGAATGAGTTTTGGAATTGAAAGAAATGGAAGCAGTGTCTAGGCACCCTTTGGATGCAAATATTACAAAAACAGTCTAATTGTATAGTGTAGTGCTCTCTTCCTCAAAGATGCCAGATATACAGTATATATAGGCTCTGGAACTTTTCATAGCAGCATTCATTGAACAATATTGGCAATATACACATTTTAATACTACTACTGTATCTTATAGATGTCATTTCAGAGTAAGTCTGACTGTAATCAATGGGACTTTGCCTGGGTAAGAGGACACATCAATGTTGTGATATATGAGGACTTTTCAAGAAACCATGGTGATGGATGCTTTAGTATCAGGATATTATAAATGTAAGAAATTGTAAGTTGGAGAAGCAAGCTTCTTGTGTATCACAAAAAGTGATTCCTCATTATAATTTTTGGAAAGCATGTCTTTGTTAAGAATCTATTTATTGCAAATAATAGAAATCAGTGCAGCACACAAGTAAGTACTTACACTTCATATGGAATCAGAAAGGAGCCTATAGATTTTTATAAGACGGTGTAGTTTATATTAGTATTATTGAAAAATATGCATGAGGAGTATGTTTAATATTTACATCCTTCTCAGAGCATTTAGTTTAGATTAGTTCAGAGTTTTCCAAGAACTGCAATCTGTCAGGACAAATTTCTGAAGTAATAAATCTGGCACTGTTCCACTTAGGTGTATTACTAGTGTATACATTTCTTCAATCATTGTTTCCTAACGTATTGTAAGATTTGGGATAGTTTGGCAATATCATTTTCTCATAACACATCCTGGAAGAAGTAAAAGCAAAATATTCAGGTTATTAGATTCTGCAAATTATATAAAACCCTTGTCAGAACTGAAGACTATTTATTCTAAAGGCGTACCAATGTTTTTCAATGCAGTTATGCTGTGCTAGGGATTGTTAATCATTGAGATCACATGGAAAGGATCCATGCAATGGTTACTTTATATGCCAGTCTAATTGGTAGAGTGGTGATATGAGCAGATGTCATTCCAACAATATGCCCAGGAAGATATGAAATTTGATTCTGATGCCAAATGGAAATGTTGGAGCAGCAAAAATACATCTAAATATGAAAGCTGGTAGGAAGGGTGATTATTTTATTTTATTTAACTCCCAGTGGTTAAATTGCAGCATAATATAGCTCTTTAGTCCATCATCATAATTTGAAAAACAAATTAAATTTAAAAGAGGAACAAATACAACAAGAGTAATTTATACAGAATTTCTAGCATATTATATTGTGTTTAAAATTTCATATATTGTGATGCATATAATGTAGTTTTGAGCTAGAGATTTTATTAACTTACACTAAAATATTTAGAAATTAGGTCCCTGCAGCATGAAGCATTTCTTCTATTAATAGTAGTATGACTCTTCTATATTAATTACAGACTCACTTGTTGAAATAGGTAGCTATAGAAATCAAAGAAATAAATTTAAAAGAACTAAAAATATTTTTTATTATTACCATGATCTGATGCAACTTGTAGAAATGGAACTCTTAACTAATGATAAAGAACACTTTCTCCAATGCCTAATACCATTAATATCCTAATGGATGTTCAAACAAACTGATTGAATATTTATATAATTTGCAAGAAAAAGCAATCTATCAATCTCAAAACTAAATATACCAAATCTGAAGCACAAGATTTGCAAAAACACTTCAGTGTTTATTTAGGACCTGTGTGACTCTCAAATGATCCTGTCTGCTCACAATATAACAAAACAAAACTAATTAAACAGTATCATACAAGATAAATAAATAGGATGTAAATCCAGCCATCAACACAAAACATATGCCCCAAAGAACTTCATTCACCCTAGCCCAAGACTTGGGAGGACAGCCAAGTCTTTAAAGCCTTCCAGAATGCCATCAAATAAATGGTAGCCACCCAGGTCTTCCCACAGGACATATGCCTTAATTGTCTTAAATTAACCTAAAATCGGAATACTTTGTAGGACATTTTTGATTCCTCAAAATGTATTGATATGTTAAGACATGATTGTCTTATTCCTAACCCACTGTTAATCATTGTATAAAGTCTGCAAGCTCATAAAAATGCATTAAAAAATACAGACTTTTAAACTGAAATATATATAAGAAATGCTATTTCATTTTGTTAATAATATCACTCAATTATGATTCCAATAAATGAAAAAGCCTGGAACAAAACTATAAATCTTAGTCGTACCAGATGTTGAATTTTAACATATTAGTTTATTTTAATAGGAATAAGAGCAGTTATTTAATTAGCACAAGGGATAGAAAGTCAACTATGTTTATAAATAAATTTTTGGAATGTCTTTTATTTATTGTTTAATATTGATGATTATGGATATAAAAGCTAAACATATTAAAATATTCATTTGATTAGCCTGCTTATTTGGTCCGATTTTAACATTTCAAAGTATGTTTGAACCAGCATCTCTCCATATTCATTCATCAGTGTTAGAAACTCCAATAGATTCTGCAAAATGAAAAAGAGTGAAATATAATTAACCATTTAGCTTTTTAGCTGTGAAAAACTCTTGTGTTTAAAATACCATATTTTTCAGAGTATAAGACACACTTTTCCCCCCTAAAAGAGGCTGAAAATTGGGGTGTGTCTTATACTTTGAAAGTAGCCCTGCCTACCTACCATTTTTACCATCCTCACCCATCTGTTCCAGGCTGCAGAGGACATTGCAACCTATGTGCCTGTTCCTACAGTTTTCAGCAAAGCTGCAGGGATCACTGCCACTGCACAACAGCTGATTGGGGGTATCAGTTGCTTGTGCTGAATCAGTCTGTGCTGAAACTGAAACTGGCTTCAGCAAAGGGGGAAAAAAATCTGAGGCAGATTCCCCCACCCATCTCTGGTGCTGAAGCCAGTTTCAGTTTTAGTTTCAGCACAGACTGATTCAGCCGGACCAGCCCCAATCAGCTGTTGTGAGCTATTGGGGAGGAAAACAAGGGGAAAAGAAATCTGCCTCTGCCTCCCAGATTTTTTTCCCCTTTGTCTCCTGTTCTGAAGCCTGTTTCAGTTTTAGTTTTGCTGGGAAGCAGATGCAGATTTTTTTCTCCTTGTTTTCCTCCCCAAAAGCTTATACTTCGTCTTATACTTCAGAGCATCTTATACTCTGAAAAATATGGTATATTACTAGAGAGTAAGATATGCAAAGAAATATATAAGAAAAATTCTAGCATGCATCAAGCTGTATACTAAAATAATTGAAAATATTTTTCTATACCTTGATCAAGTATAAAATAAAATAAAGATATGTGAAAATAATCAATTCATATTTAAAATTTTATTTATTTATTTATACTATGCCTTTATTATTTTTATAAATAACTCAATGAACTCAAAAGTGCTTTTTTCAAAAGGCAACTGGACTGTTTTTTCCTTGAGGAAGAAGAACAAGAAGTTTCGCTTCTTATCCAAGAAGCTTCATTGGTTCTGGCAGGATGGTGGGGGTGATGGAGAGAAGTCTTTACTATCCCTCATCCAGTGCAGGGGCTCATAGCACTAGTGTCCTGCCTCCAGCCGCTCACACACCCTGTTCCTTCTAGCAGCAACCCCAAGCCCTGCTGTGCCACATTACATCTCCACTGCGACTTGTACATGTTCTCCCAGCCTGCAACAGCCACCCTTACACCCAATCACTCTCATGCTGCAATTCCCCCACCAGTTATACACCTTTACACATCTGGCAATAGCCGCCCCCAAGTGCTGCTATGCTTACGCGTCACTTTTCCGGCCACCCAGTCATCCCTTTGTTCCCTCCCCCACCCTGCAGCAGCAACTTCCTGCTGGCTTCCCCACTGACTCTGGTTGTTGAAAGCCAGCAGGAAGTTGAGAGGAGATGCTTGCTTAATGTTCTACAATTCTCATTTAACGACAGCAATGGGGACTTCAGAAATTGTCACTGCTAAGAGATGCAGCCATGTGACTTCATGCTTTATGACTGCATCACTTAGCAACAGAAATTCCAGTCCCAAATGCCATTGTAACTTGAGGACTGCCTGTAGTCCAATGTATGTCAAAGACAACTATTAGGATGTGATTTAATCAATGAACCTTCGGATTTTAGTCATCTTCAAATACCACCTACAGTTAACTAAATAAATGGAATTATAATTATCTTTTTATTTATAATTGCCTTTTTATTTATAAGAATGTTCGGTCTTATACCATAAAGAAGGCTTTTATTCTCTATTATATTATGTTTGCATATTTATCTAATATTTTAAATTGTGTACTCTCATATATTCCCATTCATCAGATAGAGGTCAAGGAGAGCATGAAATGGGACTAGTAACTGGCTAAAGATGTTAAAGTAATAATCATATCTGAATAAATTAAAATTTCAATTAGCAGGCCTCAGATGCAAAAAAACCTGCATTTCTACCCAGATAACCCCTGAAAGGATATACAAGTCTATTGCATCTGTAAGTAATCCAGACACAGCAGTTAAATTTATCTTAATTTACCACATTTATGGTGATTTAAAACTTTTATGTAATGAGATTACACATGATATAAACTAATATGTCATTTGCAACGTCTGTGTAATCACACCATTATAGAGATGACAAACACAATCATTTCCTTTCTCATTTAATAGATATTTGGAAGTAACAGATAGCCCTCTCCTCAGCAGACCTGTTAAAATGTGGTCATAGTAATTCTTAGCAATTTTTGAATATTTTTAAATGTAGAATACTTCATTTAAACACTCAAAAACAATGCATAAATTAAGTTCATGATAGCCAAATATTCCATGTCTCATGATCTTGAACTTAAATCTGCGATGTTTTAATTTTTACTTTAATTGATAATATATTTTAAGCAATTATTTTGAAATCTAACTATTTAATTAAAAAAAATACCTTTTTCATCATTGCAACTTTTTCCTAAGAAAGGTGGTATTTCAGCCTGGTATTGTGAACCAATCATTATTTCCTGAAAAAAAATAGAACATGTAGTATTGTATTCATGCATATCTCATTATGATGATATATATTTGTGAATCAAAAATACCAGGATTCAAATACTGTTTTTTTCTCAAGATCCATACCCACAAATATTTCCAGGCTCATACTGGGATCACAACAAAATTCTCCTTTAGCAACAATAGGCAGGTCTAATAACAAGAATAGGGAGGTCTCCTACTCTTTAGGTTACAATTGAAATGGGGAAGTAAAACACTTTCAAGGGCAAATATAATTTTGGAGGTTTGAGGCCAGCCATAAATGTAATTCTAGGACATTTTATCTTGATTTCAGTCTTTACATATTTTAACTATATAAAACACACACAAAACAATTATACATTACTATAGATCATTTTAAAAATTACCTTTCGCAAATCTTCAGATGAATTACCAGTATCTACTTCCACATCTTCACCATCAGATTCTTTATCACCATCACAGGTAGTGTTTGCTTTTTACAATAGAAAAGAAGTGTTAACAAACAACTATTTTAATATTTTAATGCAATATTGAAATAAAACATCCCGCTCAAATCATGTCCAACTTCTGTACATGTTCCCATGTTCAAAGCCCATGTTCACAGCTAAGTGCTTTATTTCGTAACTACAATTGTGTATCACCCCAATCAGATGACTGTGGATGATGGAAACATAGAAGAGGTGCTGTTTGAGCTCAAAACTTCTGTTTATATCTCTACACACTTCCAAAATTGCTTGAAAAGCATTAAAACACATTTAAGGTAGTGAGAAGCCTTTTGGAAATGGAAACATTTTGCAAACCCCTAATTCTTATACCATAGAATTATAAATTTGACTATAAGCAAAATTGCAAGCCCTCCCCTCCCAAACCTTATGTATGCTTTATCTTCAGCAAATCAATACCTAAAAATTCTGGATAAAAATAACTAATCACAAATATTCATTCAAGTTACATAGCTATCTATCAAAATATATGCTCACCTAACTTTCAGAAATGTTAACTCCAGGCATTCCACAACAATAAAAACAAAATCACAGCATTCCAATCACAAATTATTTGGGGCATACAACATGCACTCCACCTATCAGAATGAATTCATGCACAATCTTGGCCCTAACATTCTGGCTAAATAATACTTTTATAACAATCTTACATTTCTAATTTACATTTACTTTACTGATTTTATCACATTTTCTAAGATTTGTTTCTTTGCAGGTACAATTGCTTATTTTGGTCCAAGTCTGAATGGGCAGAATCACGAGATGAATGGGGTTACAGAGACAATGTGATCTGGGATTGTAGAACCCAAATAAGTGATTATTGTATCCAGAGAAATGCTGTGATGCTGCCTCCACTTAAGGAATATATTAGCCATATTAGTCAAATTGTGACTAACTGTGTTCAATATTTCTTAGGGAATGATGTTGAGAACATGGTATGGAGATCCTAAAGAAAGCTAATTGTCTAGTTCTTTTAAACAGGATTCAAGTTCAGTCAGAGATTGGAAATAGCGTTGATTGTTTTGTTGGTTGGCTTTCATTGAGACTGGAAGGGGAAATACAGACCTACTGGCTGCATTCAATATTGCCAAGCATGGTATCTGAGATTTGAAGGCACAATTCTACAATAATTCTACTTCTGAGTGGGCAATTCTAGTCAGTAGTCATAAGACAAAGAAACTGAGCCCGAGTGTGGAATATTACTGAGTGTGGAATATCAGACCTCAATTCTCATGCCCTATGTTGTTTAAAATTTGTATGAAATCACTAGAATAGATCCTCTTTTGCTTTAAGGTGTGGTATCATTAATATGCTGATAATACTCAAATTATACACTGTCAATGCAGGCCATGTAAAAGATGATCTGGATGTCTTAAACCATAATATGGAGACGGTAAGGGACTGCATTTGGAGGAAAAAGTTCAGATGAAACCAGATAAAAGTTCAGTTGGTATTCATTTGTAAACAGCATGGTTTTCCTGTCACAGAGCTATGGGTTGCCATGGATAGGGTCATAATCTTCTGAAGGAGAAGTTCTCTCCTTTTGCAAAGCTTCACTCTGGCACCATGTTAGAACCCCACCAATGAAATTCTTCACTTTACTTTTACAACCACGTAGTACAACAAAACGGATTAGAAAGAACAGAAAATTTTGAAAATGCAACAGAATTTGTTCTTCAAACCAAGACAGATGACTAACGGTCTCACAATTTTAACACAGCTAATTTGGAATACTGATTATATTTCCTTACATCTTAAAGGTCGAGGAAAAAAATCTGTTGTTTCATGTGAAGTAACTGATGGTGTCAAATCATCAGCAGAAGACTGTGTTTCTTCGTCATCTCCTGACAAAAGGTCTTTGGCTATTTCCTCCTATAATCAAAAGAATCAAACATTAGTATCATTCATGTCTTGAAGAATTAGCTACTAAATCTGAGTTGTGATTCAACAACAATCCAGAGCTGGGAGGGGAGACAGCAATTCAATGTGATTTTTCACCTCAAGTTGTAATATTAAAATTAACAAAGGTGGGACAGAAGTGCCTGATATGCTTCATCCCTCATTCAAAATCTTCCAACAAACTTTGTCTCTGCATGAAAAAAATTGAAAAAATATGTGCAATGCTGTTTGATTACAGTATGTGTTAATGTATACTAGGGCATTAAATGAATGTGGAGAGATGAACTGGATTCAGTGATTAATGTGTCTGTTCTCCAATCACGGAAGCGCTACAATCAGATTACACTGGTTTTCTCAATCTGTGAAGAAAAAACTTGAAAGAGAATCTTAGTTCAATACTTGCCTATTTATTCCCTGCCTATTTTTAGAAACTGCAAGAATTGTTATGGGTGTCTGGTTTAAGGACTATACTTTTTATGTAAAATAAAAATATCAGCGAATTAAACTTTTTTTCTGACACCTTACATAACAGTCAGCTCTAGGGCCGCGTCAGGGTTGTGTTTGACCTCAGGGGGCTAGGGTAGGCGTGGCCAGGGTAGGTATGGCCAGTTTGACATCACTCATGTTGGGAGCACGGATGGTGGCCCAAGCGCTCTGCCAGTGAAAATGGGCTCCCTAGATGTGTTTTTAGCTGTGACGGCTCCTGCAACCCTCTGCCAGGCCCTCCCGAGCTCCGTTTCACTGGCAGAGGCACCACGGGCCGGTCCTTCTCTGTTTCCATGGTGGCCCCGCGGGCCAGATCTAAGTACCCCACAGGCTGGATCCAGCCTGTAGGACTTGAGTTTGACACCCCTGCCTTCTGCTTCAAAACAAAATAAATATGGCTATTTTTATAGAATGTAAAGTTTAGTTTGAAATCCTTTGCTCTAATCTATAATACATTTGTTATTCTTTTTTTAATATAAAAATAATTTTATTGATTAAAACTGTACAGTTATAACATAACTATCATACAATATATCAACCATACAAAAAAGTAAATATCAATCATATACTAAACCTATCAATAATCTAAATACATAAATAATAGTTGTTACGTTGGGAGACGGAGTATTACACAATATTTGATTTAATTGATTTGATTTATTTGATTTATATCCCGCCTCTCTTCACCCAATTAGGGGAACTCGAGGCGGCCAAAACAATACAATAAAATACAATGTCCTAATTACAATAAAAAAATTTAAAAAACCAATCACTCACACACGGGGCAGGGGGACAGATGGTCAAGTCTACGCTTGCCGGCAAAGCCAGCTCTTTACGGCCTTGCAGAAGATAGGCAAGCTAGAGGTGGTTCTAATCTCCGCGGAGAGCGCATTCAAGAGGGACGGAGCCGCCACAGAGAAGGCCCTCGCCCACGGTCCCGCCAGCCGACAGTCTCGCTGACGGTACCCGGAGCAGGCCCTCCCTATGGGATCTCACTAGGCGCTGGGAGGCATATGGTGGCAGGAGGCGGTCTCGAAGGTATCCCGCCCCTAAGCCATGAAGGGCTTTATAAGTT
>JANHGC010002118.1:206707-217357 GCA_027560395.1 Boaedon fuliginosus | reverse complement strand
AGAAGAAGAAGAAGAAGAAGAAGAAGAAGAAGAAGAAGAAGAAGAAGAAGAAGAAGAAGAAGAAGAAGAAGAATGGGAGTGTGAGGGGAGCAGCGCCATCTGCACACCCAACGAAGTTTCATGCCAAAGGGAAGGAAAAGTGGCAATGGCACTGCATAAAGCCGAAACAGCCACTGGAGGAAAGAGATATTAAAGATTGGATAAATTCCAAACAGATGTTGGTTTGGGTGAAATAGGGACTTAAAAACTTGATGACCCCAGGACTATAATTAAATAATGTGTTGCACTGAGTGAGCTTTTTTGATGATGAGACTTGATTGATGCAACATATTATAAAAGAGAAAGATCCTATTCCTGTTTCCTAATTCCCGGTCTGGAGGCTGAGTGTTATTAAACACAGACAGACGGGAGAGAGACTTCCTGAATTTGAATTAATGGTGGTATCCCCACCGAGGTTTCCCCACCGAGCTTCGTGGTATCCCCACCGAGAAAGGGCAGGCACAGAGCTTGCCTCCCTTTAGCTCGTCCTTGGCCGCCACCTTCAGCAGGCCACTGGAGCTTCTGACGCACTCAGCTCAGCCAGGTCTGATGCGGCATAATGGCTGCACAAGGGACGCGCACAAATTCGCATCTGGGTTCGAATCCCTCCCCTAGATGCGACAGGTGAAATGGCTCAGGACAATGAGTCTGCGGGGAAACAAAGAAGGGGGCCCCAGAGTCTGATCCTCCTGGCTGCAACTCACAGGATCTGGGGAAGGGTATCCTTGGGGCAGAACCCCACCGACATGACCCCTCCACCCTGCCAACCCGCCTTCCTCACTGGGTCATCCTGGATTTTTTGGTCTTTTTTTTTTTGGGTGTGTGTACCTTGATATTTCTTTCTTACCCTCTTTTTTTCATTCTCTATTTTTTTTTATAAAAATAATTTTATTGATTAAAAAGTATACAGTTATAACTTAACTATCATACAATATATCAACCATACAAAAAAGTAAGTATCAATCATATACTAAACCTATCAATAATCTAAATACGTAAATAATAATTGTTACATTGGTAGACGGATTATTACACAATATGATCTTCACAATACAATTTCAACAATATCTATATGCTATTTTTCATTTGATTCGTTCCATTACTGTTAATTACTTCTCTTTTGGATCTTTATGTTCTGAGATGTTTACATTTGTTATTCTTAATCTCTTTAGAACTATTCTTTCCTGTGAATTTCATCCTGTTCTAGTGGTATTTTTAAAAAAACTAATTTTAAGAAATTATTCAAAACCCTCTGCATTAATTTCTATGAAATACCTGCTTCCGTCCTATAGAATATTTTAATTTCCCTGAAAATTTTACTCTTCTTTCTCTCTATATATATATATGTGTGCATGCAGGTAGATATTTGTGTGTGCAGGTAAGTAGGTAGGGTAGGTGGGTGGATAGATGGATAGACAGACAGGCAAGACAGAGTTTGAATGCATTTATGTATATATGTACATTTTTGTTATGTAGTTTCATGAATAGCTGGAACACCAGTTTCCCAAACAATATTTAAAAACCTGCTTTTAAATTTTTTCTTGCTTTACAAATAGAAAAAATCCTTATACAAAATAGCACTTGATGTAATTGCCATCTTGCATCCTACTTTAAGTTTACATCAAAGCTGTAATATCTTACTGTGCACTGATAACGCATTTTTAAAACTCTACAGTACTACAGATATTTATTTATTTATTAGATTTATATCCCGCCTGTCTTCCCCAGTCAGGGGAACTCGATATGCCCAGTCTTCATTCTGAATTCTGCTATTCTACTTAAAGCTAGGCTTGCTCACATATCCGTCCCCCTTTTGTGGAAATAGCTGTCAAGTTAAATAGAACTACAATCTGCTGAAATTTAAGGAGTAATCAATGTCAGATTCATGATCAGGTAATAAAAGAATTGAATCTCTCAGTGGAGTGAGGTCATAATAATAGAACCTAGGAATCTCCTGCATTTTAGGGCAACAGATAAACTTACTTACTTTATCCAAAGTCATGTCTGGAAGCTCATCTGCAAGTTCACTTGGGGAACTATCTGCGCTGGAACTTGCTATAACAGGAATGGTAGATTCATAGCCATAGAATGCTAGCAAATCTTCTAATGGCATGCTTCCTTCCTGAGTTTTTTTTTAAATAAAGACAAAATTTGTAGAAGATTTTGCATGCATGTTGAGGAACAAAGTAACTTAAATAATTAAATAGAAATTATGCTATTGGTAAAATATTTATTAATGCTTCATTTTTTTATTGAAACTGATAATATCTTAACAATTTGAACTATTAGTTTGCAATCTAGCATGCATCAATAAAATTGAAATATGAAGTATTATCTTAACAAACAAGAGACTTGAACACAGTGCCACAAAGCAGTCAATGTTTCATTACATGCAAATGCAATGAAATTATATAATAATTATACTTATATATTTATCTTTGGAGCTAATACTTCATTCGAAAAAGAAGTTGTACTAACATTGCTTTCCCTCATTTATACTGCTAATATAAATAGGTTTTCCAGTTATTTTTTAAATAGCTGTTCCCAGAAATTATTTATTGGCCTGATTTATATCACTGTAGTGGTGTAAATAATTGCCTTAAAAGTTGTAGAATGCAGCATTCTCAAACGATGTTTGAGAACCAACCTTGAGATGCATTCACTTACCTTTTCTAAATCTTCAATCTCGGAACTGAAATTTTTGCCTTCATCCATCATTTCTTCCTCTTCCAGAGTTCTTTCATCATCATAATCATGTACCAACATTTCAGCAGTAGGGTCAAAGTCATGATCCTCAGAAGACAAAGAGCCAACTAAAAAAAGATAATTTAAATCTCTTTAGCAAATGGTACTAATATCTCAAATATTATATTACCAAAATTCAAGAATTAAATCCCCCAAACAAGCATGTATCAACCATGGCATGAATTTTAAGCACAGCTGTACATTCTGCAGAGTAAATTAAAGAGAATATTAGATTAGTGCTTCTTATTTTAAAACAAATCTATAGGAATAGGGAAGAGACTTCCCTGGAGCAAACATAAATAACGGACATAACAGAATGATTTCATTACAGCTTTTGTCAAAAGCATTAAAGTTGAAATAATCGTATTTGCATTTATACTGTACTAGTATTAGCTACACCAGTGCCCATTGTAGTTATACAATATATCTATAATTTTCCTAGCTACTTGATTTTGATTTCCTGGATTACTGAATGTGCTGAAACCGATATAAACACAATAGTTTGCATGTGGAAGCTCACAGAATTTGTTATCAGGAAAATAGCACAATCTCAGTACAAAGCACTACAGTATTTTTAGACCCTGAAATGCTACGAATTCTGGAAGATATTGCCCCAATGGCTTCAGGATATCGCTTTGGAAAGATGGTTATACACTGTTTTGCAGATTTAGAAAAACATATTTTGACAATGAATAGCAATTTTTAAATCATGCACATTGGCAGGTAGAAACCTAGCTGATTATGGGTGATTTTGACAAAGATAAGCATAGTTTATACTTGGATGGGAGACCACCAAGAAAGCTCAAAGCTGTAAACGAGATAGGAAGGTTAAAAATGGTCAGGGAAGAAGGCAGTAGCAACCAAATTCCATCCTGTTGTCAAGAAAGTAGCACGGATAGGTTCTTATAACCTCAGAAGTCAAGCTGGATTCAGGTTAATCTGATTTTTGTTTTTAATAAGCTGGAAGTTAATAGAACGTCTTCAAATTATACATTAAAGAAAAGTATTTGCATTTGGACATAAAATGTATGAGGTAAATCCAATTTACTTGAAACTGTCAAAATTAACCGTCTAAAAAAGCTGTAATTTTAAGTAATGTACATAAATATATATATAAAACAGCTTATTTTATTTTTTAGAATTTTCTTTCTTTGAAAATGATTATGTATGGCGCTTAACAGTTTATTCAAATTAATAAAAGTGTGTTCAATCATGATAGAAATGATGACAAATGTGTGACATTTAATAATCAAAGTTCAAGAGTTTAAAATGTGTAAGATTCCAACCAAATTTAAGCATGATAAAGTGCCTTTATTCTTGATAGAAAATATAAAATTGATAAATTCTTAACTTTAGCTCATTTTGCTTGTTATTTTTTTTATTAAATGATTCTTAGAATATTGATCTTAAATAAAATTTATACTGTACTATTGTAAGATAAAAATGTTAAGTAACAATAAATTTGTATCATGATTATAAAGTTAGTATAAACTTATGCCTGTCTTTATCAGAGCAAACCATAATGATTTAATGGAGCTTACTCCTTTAAAAAGTTGTATTACAGCTCTATAGTTGAAGTTTAAAGGAAGGGGAGTAAACTTGGGTTGTCAACCCTGAAGTGAGCCTGGCCAAGGCCATCTTGGAGGCTTCAGTGTTGCCACACAGCAGTGGGAGAGGGGAAATAGTTAGATGGGGTTTTGTAGCCAAAACAATAAAGTTTACCTATGGGAATCAAGGTTATTCTCACAGGTGGCTGGCCAGAGAAGCCAGTAACTCAGCAACCAGTCAGCACCTGGATTGGACAGTGACTGGGGGGAAAGGGGAAAACTTTTACTTTTAATTAGGTGAAAGCTGGAGGAAACCTCAGAGTCGGCTTTCACCAGTTTGTGCCGAAATGATGTATCCAATAAACTGTTCTTGAGGAACTCGAATGCCTAGCAGTTTGTTTTCTATGGGTGCATTACTTGAAACGCTGACATGGGTATTGTGTCCCACTTCCTCAGTCTGCTAGATGGATGATACCAAGGCCACCCTCAAGCGAATGTAGCTAATGGGCCTGATCTACAGTGCCATTTTAGGAAATAAAAAAGCTTTGGATTCAGAGAATCCAAGATTGATTTTAGACAAATGGCCAACATTTGGAACACAGCAACAGATCTATCACATTGTTTTTGCAGGCATACCAAGGGCTGTGCTTACTGTCGTGAGCCATCTTGGGGACCTTATCAGTCCAATCAGGTGGATTTACTTCTGAAAAACATGGTGATCAAGTTAAAAAAGCTGGAATTTTCAATTCATTTCCCATAAAAAAAGTCCTACTGAACTGTAGTGAACTTACTTCCAAGTAAACATATTTAGTATCATGCTCAGCAAGTGGAGAGAATCTTACCCATCCAAATTTGCACCAGACATCAGATTTCTAGTGTAGCACTGCACTATAATTACATTAGAGAGATGTTTTACCAATTCTTCTGAAAAATGTATTTGAAGTACTTTTGAAATTGTTTTATAGATGTTACATGTATTATTAAATATGTATATTTAAGGAAGAATACCTTGATAGCATAGTTCTACTCTTATCTACTCAGAATTTATCCTGAATTCAAAGGGGCTAATTCCAAAATTATACCTAAAAATATTAAGTCAAATTAGTTAACATTTTAAAATATAATGTACTGTCTAACTAGTTGATCAAAAACATGTTATAAGACTGTTCATATATGTTGTATATAAATTATCTGATATATTTTTAATTTCAGTTTTATTACAAGTTCAATACATTGCGCTTTATTTTCAATGACAAAGCAAAGTAACTCTGCTTCTATTTCCACTCATAAAATTACATTTCTATTTAGTCATTATCATCCTGTAAAGAAAGAAATTAGCATTATTGCTTAAAACTAAAGAAGCATTAAGATCAAGGATGAATGCTTCACAAAGCAATGGGACTTTCCTTAAGTCAATATATATATAGGAACATACACAATCTATTCTAGCCAGGGACGGTTGGGTCCCATTATTGTCAATGAAACTTACTTCCAAATATGTTTACACTTGCTTTTATTTTTCTTTGAAGAAACAGCGTCTATTAGCTGAGCATCCCACTATCCCTGAAACTTTGTTCCCTAAACAGACTCCAAAAAGTTGACAGAACTTTTGGAAGAGGATTGAAAAAGTATATAGGATTGAAGGACACAAAAAAATGGCAAATTTCCGTTAAGTGACCAGAAAGCTGCTAATCAGATCTCATTCCCTACTTTTACTGAATTGTTTTTCTTTGTACAAATAAAATAGTGCATTGCTTTAGGGTCTAAAGCCCACATGAACCACCTTATAATAAGTCTAATTTACTTCTGAAAATATGGTAATCAAGACTGTGATTTTAACTCATGTTGCAAAATACAAACTAATGAAAATGGTTTACTTCCAAATAAGCATGCTAGATATCATGCTCAATAAAGAAGCAGGTCTGCAGATCGCTGAAGCAACAATTTTATTCAACAATATTTTAAATTGAAGTTTCTTGCATATTCAATAAATGTTTGGAAAATCAAACAGAACAATTTGAAACTGATCACAAGAATTTATAAAGGGCGAAGAGCTCCATACTTTCAATAAGAACCAAACAGGTGATTTTAAGATAGAACAACTGAGCATGAAGCATGAACTAGAGACAATGAAGGAGGAAGTAATCGTTTTAACATAAATAAGAAAACATATAAAACATCTTTGATAGATGTGCCTGTACTCTGGCCCTTAGCCGTACCCAAAAGCTTCCCACTGCTGGAATCACAGAAGAAGGAACTGAACAGGACAAACCTGGGCTCGAACTCCCAAAGGAAGCCTGGAACAAGCAATGGGAGAGGGAGGAAAAAAACAGATTACAAACAGGCTGGCCAGAGAGATTTGGAAAAAGTGGTCATAAAAGGAAAATGTTAAGGCAACCCTCCTAATTATTCAATCTCTCTCTCTCTCTCTCTCTCTCACACACACACACACACACACACACAAACACACACTTCCCCATCTTTTTTTCATTTCTCTTTCTAACTTCTTTCTCTCCCCTCCTTCGGCTCTCAGCATCCCTCCATCGCTTCCCCCCCCATCCGCACCCCCACCGCTCCTCCGGCCCCTCTTCTCGCCTCCCTTTTCCTCTGCATTCAGCACCCCAAGTTGCTTCTCTCCCTCCAACCTTCCTCTTTTTCCAACTCCTCCGCCTCGTCCCGACGCGAGACCCGGGCCTTGACACCAGTCCCATCCCGGGCGGGCCCGCCCGAGAGGTGACAGGGGTAGCTTAAGAAGGAGCGACCAAAAGATCCGGGCTGCCCGTCGGAGATTCTCACCGCTCCGTCGCCTCCCTCCTCACCTCACCCCAGCCAAACAGTCTCCATCTCGGATTCCGACCCCCGCGGAACCGGAGAAAGGAGACCTCTCCGCTCCCGGGCCCGGGACTGTGGGTGGAGACCGGTAGAGCGCTCAGCAGACAGCTAGAGGCAGACGGACCGACGGACGGACGGAGGCAGCCGCGGCCTAGTCGGGCAGGCTGCGCTTCTCCGCTTCAAGTAGCTTGAGGAGCTCCCCGCCGCCCCCCGAGGCCTCCTTGCTGAGGCTCCGACCACCGGGAGAGAGTTATAGGGGTGCCGGAGCGGCCTCAAGGGGCCGCCCCGCCGCGAAACTCGACCTGGAACCGGCCGGACCCCAGCGCCCCTACCCGCTTTCCCCGCTCACCTCCGCCATATTGGGAGCGCTCGGGCTGAGCAGCAGCGATGCGCCAAATGCCCGGATGGGGCCGCTAAGCCAATGGCAGCCCGGCCGGGACTGGGGCTACAGCCGGGGTGGGGAAGGAGCGGGGAAGAAAGCGGCCTCCCTGCCTTGCCGGGCGGCGGGCTGAGGCAGAGAAAGGGGCGCCGCTGCTCCGTCCATCCTCCCGGAGACTTTGCCCAGGCTGCAGCCCCGGAGGAACGCCGGGAGGAAGAGAAGGGAAGGGGCAGGTAGATAGGAACTCCCCGCTCGCAGCCCGGCCAAGGGGACGAAGCCCTCGCCTCCTTCGCGAAGTTTGATGGGACCTCTCCTAGCGCCCGGATAAAAGAACCACGGCAGCCGCAGAGGCAGCGGGAGGGAAGGGTCCACAAGGGACTAGTCCACCTGGTCCGGCCGGCACGGTAGCTCGAGCACCGCACTGAAACGCCTGGCCGCGATTTGCTCAGATCATAAGCAAAGGCTGCAGTGGCAAGAGTTGGAAGGGGCTATTTAGGCCGTCGCCTCTACCCTCTTGGCCCCTGTGGGGCTCCCCATTACAGGTCCCCGACAGACGCCTGCGCGCCGCCCCTAATTGAGGCGAGGATCCCCGGGAAACTGGTTCAAACTCCCCATGTTTTCCAAGCATCTCCCGAGCCTACCGGTGACGCTTTCATCCATCCTAGTGTGCTACTAAACAAATCGCACCGTGCGAGACGATCAGCCATTAATTCCGGGCTACAGACTTAGAGAAAAGAGAGGGTTTGTATCCCTGGGCTCACCAATCTAACAAGTTTTTAAAAGTTAATTTCCAGTTTTTATATATATACGATATATTACGATTGCTTCACTGATGAGCTTTTACCAGAAAAGTAGGGCTCATCATTTCTCACTTAGAACCCTCTTGTATTTTCCCCATCCATATTTTCTTTACAGAAAAAAAATCATTAAGAAAGAATAGAATGCACACAATATATTCTGACAGATTGGGTTAAGAGCCTTCTTCAACAGGCGCCAAGGAAAGTAGTGAGAAATATTACAAATTAATTGTTGTTTTATATGTACAGTATATGCTTCCAAATTACTTTGAACAAATAAGAGAGATAGGAATTTCTGTTTAAATACATACAATAAAAGTGTTACTAGAAATATCTTAAATTCTGCAGGGTTAAGCAATACTTGTTGCCAAATGATGTAGCTATGTTGTAGCAGGATGCATAAGTTATTTTCAAATAAATATGCATAACACAGCCAGCTGATTTCCATATTCAATGTACTCCATTTTCTCATATGAAATACATGCATACATACATACTCATCACACCATTCCATTTCAGGATAAGCAATATTATATAGAGTGTGGGAAAAGAATATGAAAAGGAATGACAATGTAGCTAATACCAAGTTTACACAAACACCATTCATTGTATTTCACCATACTTTTAAAAACTTGCAAGTTATCATTGCTCTTTAATCTCATCCATATACTGCTTTATACATTCCTTTTTGTTTTTCACACTTCAAACCTCCTTTTTTTTTTTGTGCTTTTGAATCAGTATTGACTCCTGGCGCACACACTAATCCTTTCAGTTTTGACAGATTTAAGAAGTGATTTGCCATTGCCTTCTCCTAGGCCTAGGGCTAAGAGAGAGTGCCTGGCCCACAGTCACCCAACAAGGTTTGTGGCCTAGACCAGTGATGGCGAATCTTTTTGGCACCAAGTGCCCAAACTGGAATACATGTGCATGTGCACGTGCCAGAGCACTGAAAAATTGAAGACCAGGTAGCCGATGCGCACATGCCTGTTTTTTGGCTGTTTGGGGGCTGTTTTCAGGCCAGTTCAGATCAGTTTTGGCATGGAAAAAGGCCTGGAAAACAGCCTGGTTATGGTCATTTTCAGGCCATTTTCTGGGCCATTTACAGGCCGTTTTTCTCACCAAAGATGGCCCCAAAACACCCTGAAAATGGCCTGAAAAAGCCCCCCAAAACGGCCTGTTTTTTGGCCATTTTCCAGTGCTCTGGTGCCTGCTATGACCAGCTGGCCGGCATGCAGCAGAAACCAGAAAGCAGCTGGCAATGGTGCACATGCCCACTGAGAGGCCTCTGCGTGCCATCTCTGTCACGCGTGCCAGAGGTTCGCCATCACAGGCCTAGACCAAGGTCTCGAGGTTTCTATCCTGATGCCTTAATCATGCTGGCTCTCAAACCTCCCTCTCTCTTTTGAGGATCTCATCAAATCCATTAAAGGAGCACTTTCTCACCATTCTTAACTTATTTACTATTCCTCCATTTGTTCTACATTTCAGTCCTCATTCATTCTTTCTGTACAACCATACCACTTCAGTGTAGTTCTTTCATACTGGTCATTCATGACCTTCTGGACCGATCTACATTCAACTCAGAGTACTTAGTTATTTTTGACCCTTCTCTTTTTGTTTGCCTATTTAAATTTAAGTATGCCATTTCCACTGAAATCAATGGATTGTTATGATTCTCTTAACATATCCATCTCATTTCCATTTAACAATCAATAGAGCAAGATATTTTTGCTCCTTTCAACAAATGTTCCTTCCTTCCTTCCAGCAGGCTGCATATTAACCACTATCATTCTTCCAGAATTTACACATTCAACATTTCTTCTTCCATTGCCTATTTTTCCTCAATATTTTACCAAGATACACAAATTCATCTACTTGCTCTGTTGTTTTATGATTTATATATAACTTGTAATAATGCTATCTTCCCTGTCACACACAGCTACCTATATTTTTGACAGTCACTTTCGTTCCTATTCCTTGCTGTATCATAATATTCATTGCAGGTCTTTCAGGTTCTCAGTCAACAATTCAGCATTTATCTGTACACAAAATCATATGTGTATTCCTGTTCCCAACCAATACACTTCTAACATCACCACAAATATTCCTTATACATTTATCCATTCATGTGTTAAGCAACCAAGAAGATATCACATATTCTGGTAGTCCTGCTCACTGAGTATTCTGTTTATTCTCCTATATTTTTATTTCCACCAGAGTATGGTAAGTATTTTTTTCTTTCCACAAAAAGTGAGGACGAAAAGACAGACTAGTTTCATAAAAGCCGCCTTGAGTTCCCCTTGACTGGGGA
>JANHGC010002118.1:178099-189056 GCA_027560395.1 Boaedon fuliginosus | reverse complement strand
CAAGGCAATGTTTTGACGAAGTCACATTTGTCATCCTCAGGCAAATACAAGCTGCTACAGCCTGTTCCTAAGAGCAAGTGAACAAGAGCAAGTGCTGTTCATAAGAGCAAGTGCTCTTAGGAACAGGAAGCTGTAGCAGCTTGTATTTGCCTGAGGATGACGAATGTGACTTCGTCAAAACGTTGCCTTGATACTCTCAAGCCTACACGGGAAAAGACCCGATTACACTAAGACTTTCTCATACATACACACACACACACACACACACACACACACACACACCCGGATGTAAAACCTTTTGCCATATATGGCTTCTTTAATAAATATGATTGTATTGCTGCTATGATGGGGGGGATTATTGTTTTTATATTGTGAGTTTTTGATGTAAGCCTCCAGAGTGACCTGTGCATGAGTTGGGCAGTCAGGTAAATTCGTTTAATACATAAAATAAAATGAATAAATAAAGCATTACTTGTAAAAAAAGTGCTTCTTGGCTTTTTCAATATGTTGAATCCAAATCAACCTGATTATATGAAATCTGTGTGAGCTAGTGATTAGGAACATTGGGCATATTCCTGCAGTTTCTGTGAATTGGTCTTGGTAAACAGTTGCTTCGTTTTTTTTCTTTTTTCAGAGCTTTTTAAAGGGCTTTGTGAGAAATCTCTTTTTTGCTAAGATTTGCCCCTTCAGTCATTCCCCTCTAGGGCTAACCAAACCATTCTGTGCATGGAGAAAAGAACATCTTTTTGTTCACACATAGAAAAGCAGTAGTGATCTGGCATTGAAGAACATTCCTCTTTTTCACCATGCTGGTCACTGAATCTAAAGGCAAGTTTGCTTGGCAGAATCTCCCTCCTCCTTGCAAGGAAAGAAAAATCACTTAATTCCAAATCATTGCACCTTTAGCTATTACAAAGGTTGCGAGAGAAGATGAAAACTGATTTGGTACTGACTGCAAATTTTTATTTATTTCACTGCTAAACTTTTAACGAAGCTGATTGTCAAAACTTTCGCTGGTGTGTTTTTGTGTGGAATTATGGATTTTGTGTGGATTGATGTATTTTGACAGCTTTGGAGATCATTCCATTAGTTTCCCCTAACCTAATGTTAGAAATTCAGCACATTGTTGGAAAGAAAGCTATTTTGTGTTCTCTAGCTTGGGAGCAATGTATACCTAGTTGGGGAGATGGCATGTCAACTAATTAGGAAGTGCTAAGAAATTTGCTTAGGTCCTATCAGAAGGGGAAAGAAGGAACAGGGCAAGCACACATAAAAAAACAAATATGCCTCCAACTTTCTTCTACAGTTCAGAAGTTGGTTTGTTTTTCCTTGATTTTTGAACTGATTTTTAAAATGCTCCAAACTTGAATGGAGGGCGATAAATCAGCGACACGTTTACTATATGGCATTATTTTATCTCTTGTATGATTAGAATTTTGAACCTTTAGTTACGCCCAAATTAAGTAAGGCCTCTGTTGAGTTGATTTCAACTCTTTGTATATGTTTTTCTTGTTAAAAATATGGAAGTGATTTGATTATTATTTTTTGTTAAATTTATATCTCACATTTCCTGCAGGAGTTCAAGATAGATATTTTTGTGTTTTACTCAACCAATTTATAGTGCCAGGATTACCTTGTATTTATTTTATTAATTGTGAATAGCCTTGTTTTATTTATTTATTAAAGTTATTTGCTGCCCATCTTGTCACAGGCTATGGAAATAATATTGTGGTCGCTACATGTTGAGTCAAAATATGTCTCATTTTATTTGGTGAGGCTTAACTAGGCGAAGTGCAAATAATTGCACTGTATTGAGAACTTCAGTATGCATTGAAGATGTTCTTCATTTGCATACTGGGAGGTTCTGATTAAAGCATTTGTACAGGAAACATTTTTCACTTTCAGACATCTTAGGATCTTATAAATCTTTTTTAATTAGATAAAATGTGAATTTTGATGCCACTATTAAAATGGTTGACATTTAAAATTATTTGTTCAAAATATGAAATCTCTTTGTGCTGTCCATTTAACATTCTTTATATGCTGTGCAAAGCATATTATGTATTTGTGTTCTTTAGTTGTATTTCTAGGGTTTTTTTTTAAAAAAAAATCTATTAAATTAATTGCCCCAGAGTTAAAGTATGTCATACTTAAAAACTTATGACATTTGTTTGACAGGTATTGTCATGAGGTGTTGAAGCCTTGTTTCACTGATTGGAAGACTGGACCTAAATGGCGCAGCATGACTTTGCTCCAGCCTGGCTTAATTTTCCTACACCACCACCATCATCAAAGGTTATTTGTGCTATTTATTAAATTACTAAAGTAGGAAAATTTCCATTTCCCTTTCTTTAGTTTACCTTGCCATCCAGAACAGGTTTTCAAGGAAGTACTGAGGGGCTGGATTAAGAAGGAATTTTTAACCCAGATGTTGAGTGCAATGTGGGAATTCTGCCCATTGTAATTCTTTTTTAAGTCCCATAAGATAAACAGCAGCATGAAAACTGCAATTAAAATGTTTTGGTGTTTTTTCAAATATTTATTCTTGCTTTTTTCTATTATTTGATATACATTTCAAAATAGGAACCTAGACGTCAATTCTTATTTTTTAATAACATCTATTTTAACCACTGTTTTGAATTTGGCTTCTTAGCATCACTTTCGTGGTGAACTGTATTCTTATTATAACTGAAAGAAATGCTTCATATTTATTGTTAATATTTCTTATAACTGGCAAACAAAAATGCAGCAAAAATTCTTTTGCTGCAAAATTTCACTGGGTACGGAAACAAAATGGAAATAAGTTGAAAGACAATTTACATTGTACTTTGATTTTTAATTTTATGAATGCGGTTTATTTTTTGAGGTAAAATTCTATCTTGATTTTATCAACAAAATAGAATACATGTGTACTTCCATTCCAAGCATCAAGTTTTTCCCCACCTCACAATAGTCTGGAGATCTACAGTTTGAAACATAATAAATCAATAAAACTAGCAGCAACTTTCTTTGATTGCAGTATTGAGATTAATAGAACGCTAGCTCCACCATGTGTTCAAAAGGTAGATTGCTTGTAGTATCAGCATTTTTAGAAAATTTGAATAATATCACACCCTTGGCTATTATTAAATGTCCTACAAAGGATTTAAGCAGAAAAATCGAGGAAGAATGATGAGTGGGTTAGTTTTCTGTATAGGTTTCAGTGACCTCACTTTCAGCTCACTTACTCTGAATATTTGAATGGATGTAGTATATATAGTATAGCTTATTTTTCTTCTTTAATGTGAGAATGTTTAAACAGTAAGGATGAGATTGCCTTAGAATGTAGTAGTTGGGTATTAAAACAAGATTATAGTCCTCTGAAAATGTACATAATAGTTTTTTGATTAATTTGTACTTCTGACTCAAACAGCATATAATATTTGTTTTCATCTTTAGTCATCACTGAATTTTGAGAAACATTCCAGCACCTTTTCATGGACAGAAAATCGTTATGAAGTTAGTCGTAGACGGCATAACTCTTCTGATGCATTGGATCCTAATTGTGGCCATTCAAATGGAGGTTTGTTTGTAATTTTTTGTCTTTGAATAAGGCATCAACGTATTTAAGTTTAATTTATAGATAGAATGAATAAAATATATTGTTAGAATAGTTCTGAGTCCTCTGCAACACCTTAAAATCACTAGATACATTATGCTTATTATATTAGAGTTGTAAAAATGTCTTTACTGTTTCTTGCTCCTTTCTGGAAACTTACATGTAATTGGGATGATATATATTGTCCAAAGACTCTTCATACATGTAAAGTAAAATCAGTTGTTAAACTGAACTAGTTTAAAATGTTCAGTTAACATGTTTTACTTACATTTTCCTATAATAAATTTTGTGCAACAAGGCATGTAATTTTGATTTTAATCTTTATATACTCAAGGGCATTCAGGAAGAAAAGAAAGAAATGGTTGGCGTTCACAAGGCAGAAATGGAGCAGAAAACTCAAACTATAGAGCAGGATATCATAATGGAAGTTCACGTGCTCGCACCAGGAGCTTTCAGTCTGGAAAAAGCCAAGGATCACAGGAAAACAAAGCATCTGAATGTGAGACTCTGAAAAAGACACGCAAGGAAGAACCCAAACAATTTGAAGCTGAAGATTTTGTAAGTTTATCATGGTGCATTCAGGTACTTGCAGAAGGAAACTATTCAGAACATTTCATAGAATTACTGTTGGTTTTTGATATTGGGAAGATACTACAGGTAGTCCTTGAACTTATGCCAGGTCGCTTAGTGACCTTTAAAATTTATGACAGACTCCCCAAAAGCTGCTTACAACCTGGTTTCAAAGTTAAGGTGCTGTAGCACCTCTAGTCATTCACCCTTATGACCGACTGCAGGGATGCTTCAGTTCTCAAACACCCTCCCCCCAATCCCACCCTGTAGGGTCTCTGCAGCGACTCATTCACCCAAGAGAGATCAGGCAGACGTAGCAAAGGGACATCAGGCCAACTAGGGTTTGCAATCCTCCACGTTTCTTCCTGCCTAAAGACTTTCAGGATTCAACCTGCAAGTCCGAAAAAGACCCAGCTTCCCTTCCTGGTGGTTTTTGTTTTTTTGTTTTTTTGCAGAAAACTGTTCTTGATGTTGCTGCCTTTTCTTAAATGTAAGATGTTTTCATTTTAAGAGAATTCAAAAATCTTGGAAGTTGTGTCTTGTCGTCCAACCTCATTCTCAAGGATATACACCCCAATGGTAGCCATGTTACCACTAATGATACTAGACCAAATGTTATTAAGTTACTAAGTACAGTGTGGTAATCCCATCCTGTTCTCATGTTTGATGTTTTATCTTGCAGGCCACTTTAAACCATTTAGATTATAGCCTCGCTATGATTATACTTTCCATCTGACTAGTATGGTTAGTTTACCAATTTCACTATGTTCTCTTACTGATTCAAGAATTCTTGGATAATGCTTCTTGCAATCTAGAAAGTGAGAATTCAACTACAAGATAGTTTCTAATGGAACTCAAACTAATCAAGCTGTGGATTTGTTGTTTTAGCCATCCCTGAATCCTGAACATGAGAGGGAATCAAACCAGAATAAATCATTAGCTGAAGGTGTTTGGGGTAAGAACATTAGAATTATTATTTTATATTATACAAATTGTATTAATTTTTCAGCAAGTGCATCTGAAGTAATATTTGTAATTTGGGATTGCACTACTGCGTTATGTTTAAAATAAACATTTCATTGTACTGTGGTAGATAGTATATGTGTATGTATGTATGAGTATGTATGGAGTTGAGCTGTGGCCTAGAGTTGAAGTTCTTGCCTCGCAATCAGAGGCTATGAGTTCGACCCTAGGTGGCTGGCAAAACTCCTGCGTTGCAGCTGGAACCGGTCGTATCAGCTTCACACTTCCACTGGATTATTTCAGCTGCGTGGAGAGAGGGATTTGCTGCTTGGGTAACAGCCTATCCTCCAAAAAGAATTACCCAGCCTATTGTGCTCTGCGGGGAATAAGATCTTCAACCCAGGAGCCCAATACCATAGTCTTTCAAGACTAATGGATGCCTATACTATGTATGTGTATGTGTTTATGCATATATACATTTTAGGATTTCCACGTTTTTTTCTTAGTGCTTGGGAACCTTTGAGAATGTTCTTAGGGGTCTTTAAAAATTAAATCTATTTGGGGCTTATACTTTTTTTTGTCTCAGTAACTGTTCTTCTTTATTTTATTTTGCATTGCTTTCAGTTTGTGTTGCATGCTCTCCATGCTAATTTTCCATGCTAATTCTCATTAGTGGTTTGGATATTATTTTTTTTCTTTTGAATATTTCTACACACATTTGTTTCCAAGAAAGTTGTGATCTTCTTGTTTCTGAGTAATCATTTTTGTTTCTAATCTGTTGGGACTCAGTAATTGGAGGAGAATTATTATGTACTATGTTTTTAGACATAGGCGTTGCTGTGTCTAAGTCTAAAGAGCCTCAGTGGCGCAGTGGTTAAATGCATTAAATGTAGCCATGATCTAGAATGACATCTATTTTTTGTGTCTTTGTAGAATACCCTCTAAATCCTAAATCTAGATCTCCACGAATGCTGATTATTAAAAAAGGCAATACAAAAGATTTGCAGATATCTGGATTCCCTGTGGGAGGAAATATTCATTCATCACAATTGGTTGGGAATGGAACTGGCCTGAATGTCTATAAAGGTTTAGTCCCTAAACCTATTATTCCACCAGCAAAGGTAAGATTTGAAAATATTATACTTAATAAAAATAAAAAGCAGATAAAAGTAAATCTCCTCCACCTTTTTAAACTAGAGCTATCAATTCTATAACGAGAGAAATCACTCTCACCTGCCTGAACAGCAAAGAAAGTGGGTAGGGGCAGAATGGTGGTGGAGAAACTATGGTTCTGCTAGAAGGGAAAAGTGAAGAATAAATCTGGATGGAAAAATAACAGGTGGATAAGAGAGGAAGAGAAGAAGCCCAGCTTAAATATCGGAAAATGCATTTAGTTCACCAGGCAAATGTCCCCTGCACTCTCATGCGATGGGTAATTGGGATATTCAGGTTCAAAGGCATTTCTGCTTTTCTATCTGTGGTACTGTATAGGCCTTGACTTATGACCATAATTGAGCCCACAGTTATAGTCATAAATCAAATAAATAAATAAATAAGTCTTGATAGTAATCAAGTAAAGGAAGTAAAGGGCAATTTGTGGAAGCCACACGAATCGCAGTCCCATGTTTGTGGGGCACTGCAAATAGCTATAAATGCGGGTCAATAGCTGAGTGCCCAAAATGCAGTCATGTGACCATGGGGGAAAGCTGAATGCTGTAACTTCAGAGTTGGGTCATAGATCTCATTTTTGGTGTCTCTTGTAATTTTGAACGTTTGCTAGGCAGCTGGACATAAGGTCGATCTGCAGCCATTTCTACTTTTGCCCATCCACTGTTTCCCCAGTGAATGGAAGAAGGCATACATACTTCACAAGCAGTGGGGGTGAGCCTGGGGATGCTTTCTATTGAAAAGTACAGTAAAGCTTGAAATGTGGATGTCTTAGGGACTTTTCTTGCAAAATTTATCTATCTTTGTAACAGTACCGTAATATGAAATTGCATGTATTTATCAACTTAATTTTACTCATAGCTGGCTTTTCCTTTTATTTCTTCCTCAGTATAGGGACTTTCCCTCGTCTTTGCTGTTTTAAAATTCCAATATATTATGTTGTTAAGGAAAATATATGTAAACGATGAGTAATAGTTGTTCATCAATCTGAGGACAAAAATATTCTACTTTGATAACAATCTATTTTGATACGTTTAGATCACACAGTGGAAAAGCCAAACAAAAGAGAGCAAAACTGGGCCTTCATTTCCTCATGACTCTGCATATGGTAGTGGACATTTTAGTGCTTTAAGACCTACTGCCAAACCTATTGGATCACAAAAGTCAGTGAAAGAGGTACATTTATTTTTTTGTCAAAACATGTCTCCATGACAATTTTGAAAAATTAAGTGGAAGATCTGAAACAATCTATGCTATTATCAATGCCATTGATTAAACAAGGACAAGCACTTTTTTTGCCACTCATTACATTTTTCTTCTCTTTAGTGTAATCGGTCAAATTCCTTATCTCCAGTTGATAAACTTGGCCAGCCTCGTTTAACCAAATTAACACGAACACGCACTGACAAGAAGAGTGAATTTTTGAAAATGTTAAAACGGGATCCAGTAGAAGAACATGATGAAAACTGTGTTGAGCAAGAGAAGGTACAGCAAGTTGTGCAGGGAATATGTTTGTTCATCCATTACTTATTTTTCTGTCATCGCTAAGGAACTTGGGTGCCTAACAAGTGTTTATTCCGTGATAAGCATTTATTGCTTTTTCATATATGTTAAACCATAATATAAACCAAAGAGAATAGCATCAATTAAAAAAAAAACAGTTAAATGTTAGGGAATAAAAAGATAATGTGTGCATAATATCCGTAATTAATACTAAACTTTATAGTTACAGTCCAATGCACAACTTTGTGGTAGTGAGCCCAGTTGGACTTGGTGAGACTTCTGAATAAATGTGCAATATTTAGGATTTTTATAATAATGGGTATGTTAATTAGCAGAATATATGTGATTTTATTGAATCAGTCAAATCCTAGCTTTTAGCTCAGGGACCCTTGAATCTCTTAAGGTAAGAGTTTTGACAGCATGTTGTGAGTATTCATAAAGGTTGGGAAAACAAGCAGCAGTAGTACTGCTTAGCTTTTTCCTTTTTTCTGTGCTGATAAGCATACTTCTAAGAAACCTTATGTGTTCAGAATTATTTTGTACAGAAAAACAATGAAAAAACAAATGGAACAATAAAAGCAAATAGGTTGGCACATATGCTCGCTACGTTGCTGATCCTACATCATATTTGTGCAATACTGTACAGTTTTTTTTTAAAAAAAGGAGGATCCATTTGCTTATTTACTTTATGAAGCCTCCTTAAAAAATAGAGTTTCCTTAAAAAAACTCTGCAGTATCACCAGAATTGAACCTGTTGCAAAATAGGAGGAGTTTGCCAGGAGGCTGACTGTGTAAGAAACTGATCCTTTCGGGGCCTAGTTGCTTCCTTAGCAGCTGAAAAAAACAGAAAAGTAAGTTATGTACTGCTGTGCCCTAAGCACGCTTGGGTCCTGCAAGCCTTTGGTTGGGACGTCCTCTTCCTTGCCAGAGTTTGCAAACTCCATATGCTCTGCTTTCCCCTTCCTTGCCATGGTTTCCACTCTGTTTGTCCGATCCCCCTTTGCTTGCTGGGTGGGAAAGGAAGCTGAAGGACTGTAGGAACCCCAGCGAGAAGCGGAGCACACGATGCCTTAGGACGGGGATAGAATTGTGAGGACTAAGACAGGCAAGCACGGGCCTGTGCAGGCTTCTCAGGGCCTCCCCCACCCCCGAGTCACCCTCTGCTTCATTTAATGTTTCTCCTGTTTGTTTAACGTTTGCAACAGGAAGAGCATGGAATGGGGTCATTATGTGCAGCTATTTCACTTAACAACTATTGTGACAGTTACAGTTACAACTATTGTAACTGTAACCTAGTTTTTGGATATGTGTGTAAAAACAGTTATAACAATTTGGAACTACTTTGCGGTATGTTCAGTAGAAAGCTCTTGGTGGAGGTATGTTACATTCACCTGTAAAGTGGGGAAGGTGCTTTTGACCTGCTATGGGTCCAGTTTATTAGTTTTTATCGAGCACATATTTCCCTGGGACCGCAGATTGTGCAAGACCCCGAACAGGCACCGTTTCTTTAAAATGCTGCTAGTAGGTACAACAGAGACACGTAGGTTGGGCTAAAGCACTTTCCCATGCCCATTTCAAATATCTGCACATTCCTGGGGACACAGTTTAGTCTTTCCTAATTTTGGCATTTTCCAAATGTATGAACTTGTCTACAACTTACTGTTTGTAAATCTTTTTTTTTTCTTTTTGGAATTTACTCAGATATGTGACTTCTTTAACAGGATGATGATGATGATGATGAATTTAATTTACATAACAGCAACAGTGGCCACCAAGGGAGGGACGTAAACCGGAATTTTGAAAATGAGAGTCCTCAGCAAATGATCCAGTCCTCAGCATTTCCGCAGACTGATGTCCTGTCGAGTTCACTTGAGGCAGAACATCGGTAAGTATTTTGGTTTTATTAAAATAATTTTATTCACTGGCAGAAGAAAAAGCTATATCTGGACCATTTATTCAAATAATTTATCTTTAAATTGTTATTTTAGTTGGTCATTTCATTTTTTTAAATTCAAGATAAACAGATTATATGATCAAAATAGGAGAAGGAATATGCATTTTTCTTAATTCTGAGCTAAATCCCAGATGTACAGTTCAGTCTACTGAACTATTGAACGGTAGATTGAACTTGTCCCAAAGGTGCTTTTTCAACTTTGTTTTTCTTTGAAGAAGTTTCACTTATTATCCAAGAAGCTTTTTCAGCTCTGGACTGGAAGGTGGAAAGTGGAAGGATTTAAATTCCTTGCAGACACCCGGTCATTTCCATCCTTTTAGAGAGTTGTTGAGGCACTTGGAAGTTTATCTGAGTAGTGCAAATGGGTGTGGAGCCTTCTTGGAACTGCTGAAAGTGTTGAAGACTGGAGATGGATGATGCTGTATCCCTTCCCCTTCCATTCCCCACCATCCAGTTCTTGGATGGAAAGCGAAACATCTTCAAAGAAAAAAAGAAAGTCCAGTTGCCTCTTGAAAAAGCACCTTTGGGACAACCAAGACCTGGATGACTTAAGACTCCATAGATGGACTGCTATGTCAAAATAGAGCAGGAGTAGGAGAGGTTGCCTGCCTTCTGTAATCTGACTTTGAAAAAAAAACCCTGGTGAAATAGTTATAAAAGTATAAATATTTCTGAATCTTATATTTAACATGTGGGTGGGAATATCAAGCCAGAGAGATAGATGCACTTTTTCTACAGGTTCATGCGTTTCCGATGATTTTTTCCAAGTCAAAAAGTCTTGCAAATAAATGTTGTAAATCTCCCTCTTTCATGTAACTAAATTGTGTCTGAGGATCATTGTAAAGTTTATACTGGCTTCATATACCTATATATATGCCACCTTGAGCTTCTTACTAAAAGGCAGGATATAAATCTAATGAAGAATATTGACCTTTCTCCCTTTTTAAAAAGGTTGTTAAAGGAAATGGGTTGGCAGGAAGACAGTGAAAATGATGACACTTGTGCTCCACTAACTGAAGATGAAATGAGAGAATTTCAGATCATTAGTGAACAGGTAAGATAAATTAGCACAAAATGTGAACATGTAAACAGAGTGAAATATCTTACAGAGCAAAGTATATTTATTTTATTTTATTTTATTTTATCAAATTTATACCCCGCCTCTCTTCACCCCTCACGGGGGAACTCGAGGCGGCGAACAT
>JANHGC010002118.1:131575-144675 GCA_027560395.1 Boaedon fuliginosus | reverse complement strand
GTATATGATAACTAGTAGGGGGGAGAGTACTGAACCCTGAGGGATCCCACAAAGCAGAGGCCTCGGGTTAGATCTCTCAACCCCACTAATACCAACTGGGTATGGCCCGAGAGGTAGGAGGAGAACCACTGCAACACAGTACCTCCCACTCCCAACCCCCTGAGCCAGCCCAGAAGGATACCATGGTCAATGGTATCATAAGCTGCCGAGAGGTAAAGAAGCACCAAGACAGAGTAGCTCCTCTGTCCTGGGCCTGCCAGAGATAGTTGACTAGAGTGATCAATGCTGTCTCAGTGCTGTACCCAGGTCTGAAACCAGACAGCAAGGGATCAAGTTAATCACCTTCCTTCAAGGTATGTAGGAGTTGAAGCACCACCACCTTCTCAACAACCTTCCCCAAAAAAGGGAAGGTTGGAGACCAGCCAAAAGTTGTTCAAAACAGCTGGGTCCAGGGAAGACTCCTTGAGGGGGGTCTCACTACCACCTCCTTCAAGGCAGGTGGGAAGAACCCCTCACTCAAAGAAGAGCCAGCTGCGTGTCATCTCCCGGCTAGCCAAAACCAGCCAGGAGGGACAAGGGTCCAATAAAGACATAGTGGTACTCATTGCCCCCACAACTTTGTCCACATCATCAGGGGCCACAGGAACAAACTCTTCCCAGATAACAGGACTAAGACTTTCCCCGGTCACCTCCATGGATCCTGTCCACCCAGAGTCCAGGTCCGACAAAATCTGGGCAATTTTATCTGACAGAAACTGAACTAACTCCTCAGCTCTACCCTGCAAGGGTTCCTCAGCCTCCGTCAGTCTCAGGAGTGAGTCACCCTAAACAGGGCAGCTGGGCGACAGTCTGTGGACACGATAAGAGCGGCATATTAAGAGTAAGCTTTGCCGCTTTTATCACCACTAAATAGGTCCCAATATGGTCTCCACATGCTTGCAGGGAGGCCTCTGTGGGCCACCTCAGGCATGCGTGCCATAGGTTCATCACCACGGCCTTATACTAACAAACACAGACCCCAGTCATCTGGTTCTAATATCATCATAGTATGACCACTATCACAGGAACAAAAAAAAATGATCGTTTTTATGAAAGTTTAGGTTCATGGCAAAGAAAATTAAGATTTTAATAAAGCTGTATTTGCTGGACCAGAGGGGTGCTAAAATCAGAGTATTGAAGAATTCTGGAATTCATGTATTTCAGTGATGTAATCCATCATAGCTATCACACTACTACAGACATTTCCATTAAGTGTTAGCTTTTAGGGATACAGGACTCTCATTATTTATCATTTCTACAGCACTTTCATATGCAAAGAGCTATAAATTATTGCTGTTGTTTGTCTACTTGCAGCCCTTTATGACATTTTGATAGGTCTAAAGATACTGACTTATTCAGCAACCATTTTAAAAAAAGGTACGGTGCAAATTTAACTAAACAAATAAATGTATTTCAATTGTATTCTTCCTCATGCAAACACTTCACCGGGGAAATAGATGTTTAAGTCACTCTTCCAAATATTTTAAATATGGCAGCAGTTGTGTAATTTTTTATTTTTGTTCTGCTTTTGGAAAATTGGGAATCATTAAAAAAAATAAAAATGCCAGGTCTACACAGGTTTATTTTTATTTATTTATTTATCTCAATTTATACCCTGCCTCTCTTCCCAGATCAAGGTTGTCACTCTGATACTTTATTTGATCCTAAATTATACTTTTAACTTTTCAGCAGCTTTCAATTGTTAGAAAAATGACTGCAGGCATGGAAAGAAGCTAACAGGATGATACCCAGGAAAGATTAGAGAGTCATTATATCATAAAATGCAATAATAATCATTGGTGCCTTTAGAGAAATGCAACTTGCATTTGGGGTAATGGTAGACATCTCTCACCTGGAGTGCAAAAGATCTTTGGTTGCTAATATGTGCGTATGAAAACAGTTTATTTCTCCTTCAGGTGTCAGATGGAGAGAATATATTGGTTATTTTGTCTTACATGACAGTCTGTCTTCTTTGAGTAACATGATTCACAACAATCTGTTTCCCTTCTTTAGACAAGCAGCATCAACAAGGGAGAAACTGGCCACTCTCAATAGAGCAGCAGTGATTTGTGCAAGTACAAAATGTGTGTCTCAATTGAGATACACTGCGGCAGGCAGAAGCAAAAACCCTTGGCCATAGCTCTTTTTTTCCCATTAAGTGTGTACAAGTGTGTCTCTATGATAGAAAAGAACAATTGCAATGTATAAATATAATGGGCATCAGACCTGCTCTGTGAAATGAGCAAATGCAGATATACAAAATGAGTCTCCAAAAGGGTAAGAATAATTCCCCAAAAAAGTGTCAAGTGGATTTGGGAGAAAATTAGTCCTTTCCCAGAAACCGATAAAAATTGCCCAGTGTATGTGTGCATATATTTTACACAGTGTATGTGTGTATAACTTGCACTGCTGCAATGCCCATGTGTATTTCTTTCACTGTCACAGCATATCCTGTTGCTTGAATTCCATTTCACGATACATGAACAGCTAAAGAGAGTAGGAGGAAATCCACAGAGCTCAGAATTTCACAGTTTAAACACAGGAGAGAAGTAGTACTCTAAGCATGTACTCTGCTGAACTAATTTGCATAGTCTCAGCAATATGTGCTGAAATTGAATTAATTATACAAAATTAATTTAGCATGCAGAATTTGCATGAGACAGGAGCTCAAAGAAACAGCACTATTTGATAATTGTTTTAAGAATGCCTTTCTCTACTGACTTCAAAATCTGGAGATACCCCTTCAATCTCCAGATTTTGGAATTCCATCAAACAAAAACATATAGTAATCTCTGTCTCTGTCTCTGTCTCTGCCTCTGCCTGCCTGCCTGCCTGCCTGCTGCCTGCCTGCTTGCCTGTCTGTCTGTCTGTCTGTCTCTCTCTCTCTCTCTCTCTCTCTCTCTCTGTGTGTGTTCATGTGGTGAATGGTGTTCAAAAGTCAGGATGGAATTCAGAATGATTCTTGCTTTTTCCATCAACTCTGGAGAAGAAATCACTTACATCATGGTTTAAAGCAAACTTAATACAATTCTAAAATTTCTGGTTTAGGGCTCCTGCACATGCAGCATTGACAGCATTTCTGTCCTTTAACACCAGTGGTTTGCCACTGTAGTCCTACAATATTATCCTTCTTGGGCAAACATGACAATGTTCTTCTAGCTTGGCATTAACTCAATTATTTATTAAAATAGTTCATTGTAACATTGTTTTCAATGTTGCAGGGCTATAGAGCCTAGGACCAGTCTGTTTGTTTGTTTGTGAAGATTTTTTTACAACCCTCAGAATCTGAATTCTTTTACAGGCATTCTTACAATCAAGTCCCAGTCTTAATCTTTCCAGATAGTTTCACAAGCCCTGAAAAACATAGATTGGTTGATTGCCTCGAGTTTCCTTTGACCGGGGAAATGAGGCGGGGTATAAATAAAAATAAATAAAATAAATAAATAAGTAAAATGTGACTTCTTCATTTAGGAGCAGTGTCCATATAACTTTTCCTTATTTTACTCAGTCTTTCGATTCAAGTGAGTTATTTTTTTTTTTTCATCTACCCAGCCTTCACAGGCATAGAGTCTATACAGTACATTACACCCTACAGTTGCAAATACTAGAGAAAAGAATTTTGTCCAGTCTCTGGTATTACTGTCATAGTTTTTAGTGGAAATTTATAAATTCCTTAACTTTCTCTTCAGATAGCTCAGATTTTTGTTGGGGTTTTTTTGCAAAATGGCCAGATAAATATAAATAGCATGTGCTAAAAACAAGGGACAACCGGTGATAAATTTATTTTTTTCTCCTTTGTATATGGAATGGGATAAGGTTCTTTTTTTGTTGTTTAAGAACTGCCATAACTCAGGAGGTGGAGCATTGAATGGTCATTTTTTTTCATTCCTGTATTGCTTGAAAAAAATGAACTAATGATTTGTTCATAATATTTGCAGATTATTTCAATGTTCAATTATTTTCAGATTATTTTCTGAAATTGGTAGCAGCAACAATGGTTAGATAACTGACTTTAAAATACTGTGGAGTGATTAGAGAGGAGCAATACAGCTGGGCGGAGCTGCCTGTAATTAAAGAAATAACTAAATAGTACAACACATTAAAAGGAGATAAATTATTAATTAAGACTAAAGTGCATCCTGAGATTTTGGCAGAAAGATCTGCCATAGGCACAATGTTTCAGGAGACTTGGTCAGAGAACATAGTATGTCAGTAAGTGGCAATTCAGCCATTCTGTAATGCAGATTTTAAATCTACCGTAATTGAAAGTTTTAAATGTCCACTGTGATTTTTCAACTGCTTTAAATGAAGAGGTTGCATTAGCTTTGTTTCAGAAAACATGTTCTGAAAGAATTTGTTTAATAAATATCCCAAGGGCTTCTAGGCATAAAAGAGACAAATGTGCACTTTTAAAAAAAGTCAGAATTTCATTTTTTGCTTTAAATCAGTACCAGTAATTGCTATGCCTAAATCTGTTCTCAATATTTTTAAATATTTTCTTTTGTAAAGAAAGAGGAGAAGAGGGGAAGTTTTCCACACTCTTACAGCCAGGAGTAAGGCTGTATACTGTCACCTTGCCTAGTTAATTTATATGCAGAGCACCTCATGAGAAAGGTAGGGCTAGATGAATCACAAATTGGAATTAAGATTGCAGAGAGAAATATCAACAACCTCAGATATGCAGATGATACCACTCTAATGGCAGAAAGCCTCTTGATGCGGGTGAAAGAGGAGAGTGCAAAAGTTGGTTTGAAACTCAGCATTAAGAAAACTAAGATCATGGCATCCTAATTCCTGGCAAATAGATGGGGAAGAAATGGAGGTAGTGACAGATTTTATTTTCCTGGGCTCCAAGATCACTGCAGTTGGGGACTGCTGCCAAGAAATCAAAAGATACTTGCTCCTGGGGAGCAAGCTATAGCTAAAGCTATGGCAAATTGAGACAGCATACTAAAAAGCAGAGACATCACCTTGCCAACAAAAGTGCATATAGTCAAGGCTATCGTTTTCCCAGTTGCAATGTATGGCTGTGAAAGTTGGACCATAAGGAAGGCTGAGCGTCCAAGAATTAAGTCTTTTGAACTATGGTGCTGGAGAAGACTCTTGCAAGTCCCTTGGACTGCAAGGTGATCAAACTGGTCAGTCTTAGAGGAGATCAACTGGTCTGGTGACCTATAGGTGGAATTGTCACCTCACAATCTGGAAGCTGTGAGTTTGATCCTAGGTAGACGCTCCTGCTTGGGCAGGGGGTTGGTCTACATGACCTACAAGGTTCCTTCCAACTCTGTTAATCTGTTAAACTGCTCTTTAGAAGGCTAGATCCTGAAGATGAAACTCAAATACTTTGGCCACCTCATAAGAAGAAAGGACTCACTGGAGAAGAGGCTAATGCTAGGAGCGATTGAGGGCAAAAGAAGAAGGGGACGACAGAGAATGAGGTGGCTGAAGCAGTTGGTGCAAGCTTAAATGGACTCTGGGAATATTAGAGGACAGGAAGGCCTGGAGGAACGTTGTCCATGGGGTTGCAATGGATCGGACACGACTTCGCAACTAGCAACAACAATAGCCTATATGTACAAGCTGTATAATCTATAATGCCTGGAATTCTACTTCTGTTTTACCCAGACTTCCTGAATATATTATCAAGTGAAACATGCAGAAGATTCATTACTCATAAATCAAATACACAATATCTGCAAAGATGAACCCTGCTCATATCTTAGTGCCTATACCTTTAAACAAACTTTTACCAACATTAGACAGCAACTGTGGTGATAGTCTGATAGATGCAAACTGAGAAGTATTTGAACTTCTGCCTTCTTTTGATAACCAGACATCTCCAGGGATTAGCTGCCTTCCTGTGGATAAGCTTGGAAGGATAGCAGGAGGCCCAAAGCAGAATGGAAAGAAATGGAAGAAAGAAACATGATGCAATGTATTATCCCCCTTTGTTCTGAGCTCAACCCAGCAGGATTTGACAAGAGCAGTTTTTAGCAGAGAAGTGAACCTGCAAAATAAAGTTTTCCTCATCCCCATTTCCTGCATTGATCAAATTGAGAGTCTCTGTGAAACAGCACGAAAATTAAAACAAGAAAAGGAAACTGTTACGAGAGTCACTTCCTTATGGCAAATTAAGCTGTTCTTCCTGTCATTTTTCAAAAGAGACTATAAAGGTTTCCATCCAAGGAGGCTCAAACTGGGTGCAATACAGCGTTTCTCCTAGCAGTAATTAATGAGTCTTGAGATACGCAAATCATGGAAGAAATAGTTTCATATATGAAACTAGAGTTGATTGGCAACCTTACCCCAAAAAGCCCTTTCAAAAAGGAAACTTTCCATTGTAGGTGTCCTCGGCTTATGACTGTAATTGAATCTGGCAATTATGGTCATAATGATTGTAACGCAGGTCCTCATGTGATCAAACCAATTTTATGACCTTTTTTTGCAATAGCTATTAAGGAAATACCCTCTTTGTTTGCAGCAATACTTAAATGTTATAAAAGATTTGGGGGAATAATCATTTTTAAGGCAGAAATCAAAGAGATGTTTCCCACTTGAGAGAAAGACTATAAATTTAGCCATGAATCTAGATGAAATGGTATTATGCATAAATATCACACTAATGACCAAAATACATATTGTCCAGGTTGTGTTTCATCCAGTGGTAATACATTATGTGGCTATTAAAGCAGGATCATCAGAAAGATTGAATGAAGAAAAAAAATGAAGCTCTTGGACTTGAGAAGACTACTGAGAATACCTTGGGTGCAAGAACAGCAAATTGTTCAGTACTAGATGAAGTAAAACTAGACTGTTTGGTGAAGTAATGAAGTTGCATCATATATACTTGGACACTTAATGCAAAGGCAAAAATAATTTGACCTGATAAAAAATCAAGGGGCCATATATTAATACAGAAGACATGTATAAAACCTTCCAAGTACTATACTCAAAACAAGTTTTTATTTCGGTGAAAAGGGAACAGCATTTGGCTTATGCTGGCCACATGACCATGGAAAATGTCTTTGGACAATGCTTCGGCCAAGAAACAGAGGTAGGTACTGTACCTAGAGTTGGAGATGACTGGGAGGAAAGCCTTTACCTTTACTCAAAGAAGCAGTTTCACGAGCCTTTGGGGCACAGTGGTTAGAATGCAGGCTACTTCTGCTGCCTGCCGGCTGTCTGCAATTTGGCAATTTGATTCTCAGTGGCTCAAGGTTGACTCAACCTTCCATCCTTCTGAGTTCAGTAAAATGAGGACCCAAATTGTTGGGGGCAATATGCTGAGTCTGTAAACCACTTAGAGAGTGCTGTAAAGCACTGTGAAGTGGTATATAAGTCTAAGTGCTATTGCTACTAATGGACAAACCTGGTGAATCGATGTCTATCAGATCATGAAGAAGACACAACAAAAATAAAAACCTCCAAACTTCTAATCTTATGAAAAACTGCTGAACACTTTAAAGTTGGCAGCACTTTGTGACTCCTTTGCAGATCTAATAAGGTCTAATGGCCCTTGAATAAAAGACGTGCTATGGGTTGGGATTAATGTAGAACAGGATAATGAGATTATATAGCCAGTCACGAAGCACCAATTTACTAGAAAGTGAACTGATGAGAGGATACCCACATCACTCCTTTCCCTGCTTATGTTGCTGCTTGCTAATACCCAGGGAAGGTACATGTTTACAAACAAGCATCCATTTAAAACAAACAAATAAATATTTTACAGTAAAGATCTTAATAATGCATCATATTTTTAAAAAGAATTGGAAGAAATTCTGCTATTTATTAAAACATGTTGATTTTTTTTCAGGCTTCAATACAAAACTCAAAAAGAAAAAAAAAAGCCAGTACTTTAAGGATTGCATTGGATTTCTGCAAAGCATTGGAGTTCTGCATTCTCCATGAAGCTATCTTTGAAGCATACCTGGAAACCACAGCTGTTCTAAAACACAACATCTCATATATTGCCTTGTGTGCCCTGCCTTGATTATTTACCATTGATTATTAGCTTAAAGATGTAAATTAAATCCTCAATTTACAACCATAACTGACCTTGGAATTGTGTTTGTATGTAAGTCGTTACAATTATATGTCAAGGCACCCAAGGGATCAGAAGTAATTTTCTGGCCTTTTTTGTGGTGAACGTTAGGTGAACATGGTGGTTGTTAAACTAATGTATTAATTTAATGTTAAATTAATACACTAAGCAAATGTAGCAGTCATTAATTGAACCCGTTCATTTGAATGTTTTTTCCTGGAAAAATGTTGGAAATCACAAAAAGAAATCATGAATTTTGATCAGATGATTGTGGAATGTCACAACAGGTCAAAAAGCTGACCCACCTGACATACGGTTGTGTGACAATAGGATGTGTGGCCAGAAGTGCTTTACAGGCTATGAAGCACCTGTTTTGTGTCTGTCTAAACTTTGAACGGTGGCTCAGTGGATAAGACGCTGAGCTTGTCGATCAGAAAGGTTGGCAGTTTGGAGATTCGAATTCCTAGTGCCGGCTGGCAGTCCTTGGAGGAGAACCTTCTCTGTGGGTGCCCCGGCTCTCTGGAATGAGCTTCCCCTGGGGATCCAGATTATCCCTGACCTGTTGACCTTCCGCCAAGCCCTTAAAACATGGCTCTTTTAGCGGGCTGAGTTGGGCCACATCTGAAGAATGTTTTAATAATTGTTTAATAATTTTTTAATTTTTAATTAATTTAATGAATTTTAAAATGTAGTGAATTGTTTTTATATTGTTTTATTTTGTTGTGAGCCACCCAGAGTCCCTCGGGAATCGGGCAGCCAAGAAATTTCAATCAATCAATAAACCAATCGATCAGTCAATCAATAGTGCCACATAATGGAGTGAGCTGCCATTACTTGTTCCAACTTCTGCCAACCTAGCAGTTAGAAAGCATGTAAAAATGCAAGTAGAAAAATAGGGACTACCTTTGGTGGGAAGGTAAAGCATACCATGCACCTTCGGCATTTATTCATGCCGGCCACATGACCATGGAGCTGTCTTCGGACAGCGCTGGCTCTTCGGCTTTGAAACAGAGATGAGCACCACCCCCTAGAGTCAGGAACCGACTAGCATGTAGGTGCGAGGGAAACTTTACCTAAACTTTGAACAGTTATAAAACAACTGGTCATTAAGCAAAGAATATCTAGTTGACACTAGGTAACTTCAAAATGCCCCACTCCAACTAAAACCATCCATCCAAAGGTATCCTTCTAGGAGAAGCTGCTTGTGATTTCTCAAATTAGTATGTGGGAGGACGGGATGGAATGAAACCGGAATGAGGCATCCATGTGTGCAACTTTGAGAACGTACCCCATCCCATTTGGTGATGGTCTTTTGGAAAGAAAATGAAAACCAAGGTTTCTTATGGGGTCTTTGAGGAATAATTGTGCACTATCTGTGTAGAGAACAATAGAAATTACTCTGGAGAAGCACCATAATCATATGGTGCATCTCCAGAGTGCTTCTCCTGATGCTTCTCCAGCAAAACATGACCTAAACCTGGGAAGGGAAGACATTGGAAAGAAACTTAAAATGGCCCTGCTTTGATTCTTCTTGCTGTACACTCTCAGGCTGTCAAGAATCTGTTATTATAGCCAACATAAAATAAGACAGAATTCCTGTATATCTTATAAAATTTATTTCCAGATCTGGTGTATCTTGAAGAGCTGATGACCTTAAATTGGAATTAATTAGTTAATTTATACATTAGTTTATTGATATTGTGTAATGTTTACTGTGGTTTTATTTTATTCTACTCTGCTGACCTTGTAGTGGTTTTAATGGATTTTATACTTCTTTCTGCATGTTCCAGGCAGATAGCCAGCGAGCAGAGTGGGTGGATATGCCAGGTTCTAAGTGTGATCGCTTGCTTCCTTTCTCTGAATTAAGGTTAATTGTGTGGAAATTGGAATGTGCTCACTAATCCTTGCAGCTCACACACTGACAGACCCCCCTCTAGACAGACTTTACACTTCCTGCAGTGACACCCCCTGCTTTGCTACATCTGCTGCTGCCAACGGCTTCCTTTAAAGTACACACATTTTCTTAGCAAGCCATCTTAGGAAGCATGTTATTTGTCAAGGGGGCTAATCATTTGCATTCCAAGGTTAGAGTGCTCTTTTCAATTCTTTTCCTTTCCTTTTATTTTTCTCTTAAATAATATGACATTTGATCCTGATGCACCAGGATAGAGATTATTGTGTCTTCACATTTATTCTGCCAGCCCACCTCTGTACATACTGGATTATTTGGTGTGGGGTTTTGTTTTTGTTTGGTGGCATGAATCTAGCAGGAGATACTGCTTATTGTGGTCAAAGCACATGCTATCATTGACCAATACAGAAAAGAAGATACGAATTACATTTCCAGTGGTTGAACTATTTTGTGGATTGCTTATATAATCAAATACCACTGTACAACCTGATCCTAAGAGATGTTGGAGGCAGCTCTTTTTCTCTATAATGTTTCAACGTTTTTTGGCAATTGCAGAAAATTGTCAGTGTTTGAAGCAAACTCCTAATGCGTGTACCATATTTTAGTTTTAGCATGTTGCAGGTTCATAGAGAAGCTGCTTTAATGCATTTTCCTAATGCTACTTCAAAAGTAATCAGGCCTAAAAATGACCAGAATCCCAAGATAAGTAGGAGTTCTCTCCTGAATATTAAAAGACCTGACCTTTAACAGAAAGCTGGAATAAAGATAAATAGATTGATTGTGTGCCATAAAGTCATTTTGACTCTTAGCAATTACAGAGATAGACCCCCAACCCCCAGGACAATATGTTCTTTGGCTGGTCTTTCAGTTCTTCCAATGGTTTACTCATTGCTGCTATAATTGAATCCAGCCACCATGCCCCTGGTTGTCCTCTTCTTATTTTTTTTCCTTCTACCTTTCTAGGATAATTTGAACCTAATTATTTGTACGCCAAGGGAGAACTCTGTGTTGATTTGTTTGAGGATCCAAAAGATCCCTGGATTGGAGTTCTGGAAGAGGTCTGCTCATCCCTTCTCTGAAGCAGAGAGTCTGCTTTGATCTGCTGACTTCTGGGACTTTATCATGAATAATTCATACGTACTGAAGCCAGCCTGCGCAGCTTTAAGAGACAGATTTTTGCTTAGCAAGTACTGTAATAAAAACATTGACATGTCTCAAGATACCAATCATCCCAGTTTTTTGCTTTTTGCAGGGCATTTATAGAAGCAGGGACTGTAATGTCACCCTCAACATAAACATTATCAATCATTCAAACTGGAGAGAGAGAGGGGGGGGAGGGGGGGAAGGAGAGAGGGAGGGAGAGAGAGAGAGAGGGAGAGAGAGAGGGAGTGAGTTGAGAAGGTCTACTGATGATTCACAGAAGATTGCTTGAATATGAATAATTGAAATTTGTCATCTTATTGCATGCTATTTACAAACTTAATCTCTCTCTCCTGTTATTTGGATCTCTAGAGATCCTCTCCCCCATTTTAATTCAACTCTGTTTATTTTTTTAATGCCTTAAAACACGACCCTGTACTGCTGCAGAATTTGATCTGTGCATCAGTCTTTGTAAAGTACATGAAGAAAGGCTTTGAAAAGTGAAAAACAGTTTATAGTGATCTTTAGAAGGATCTATTTAAAGCTTTGTTCTGACACAGTCAACATTTTAACCTCTGTATTTTCATCTCACACTGACTTGCAATTATCATCTTATTAAGAGTTTTTCAAGTGTCCCCCTTAGTTCTCTTAGACCCATTGAATAACTCCTTAGATGAAAAGATCTGAAGAATTGTATAGGGGAAGGAAATGGATTTGAGCTGCAGAGCTGCTGGTGGAGACTTTCCTTGTGACCCTTGGCTAGTTGTCTTCCATTTAGAATACATACTGTATACTCCGATTTCAACAGACAATATCAGCTTCATAGAACACAATACAACATGATACAATCGGCAGGTCAAGTGTACCATGGGATGGATTCTTGAAGAGATTTAGGGATTGATCCAAGGGCCTTGATACCATGTATTTTAAGAGGTATAAGAAGGAACAACAGATCTTGGGATGGATATTTAAAGGATCCAGGGACGGCACCAGAAAACGTTGGATGTGTCCTTGGAAGAATATAGGGCTTGACTCAGAAAAGAGCCTAGGAATTATTTGGTTGTGTAGTGAATGGAATTTTATGATTTTGATGGATTTTGGATATGGAATTCAGTGATTCTGGTAGCTGTCAGAAGATGGAGCCTGTTGCTTTTGATTTATGTGGTTTGCTGAATATTGCCTACACAGAATCTTTTCACATTCTGAACCAGGAAATGTGGAAATGCTGGTTCACGTGAAATGTATTTGAGTGTTATAAGATGGACAAAGTCCTATTCCAAACAAGGTAAGCTGAGACTTTGGCAGGATCATGACCTAAAACAGCTGCTGCTGCTGTGCTAGGTGTTTGTTATTATTCTGTGAGTTCTTGCCAAAGTGTAATTGATCTTTCAATAAAAATAGGACTTTTGGCTGGTATACATTCCCTGAAATTCTGGAGACAAGATACACCTGTACATGTTTATGTTCCAACAAATACACAGTGGTATTCCAACAATTGCCGGAAAATGTGAGATATATATTTATCTGGTGGTCTTAAGTTCCCTTTCAAAAAAGTTCACAATAAAGTCTGATAATCTTACTACTAGCTGTATGTTTCTATGCAACAATCACTTCCCTTTACATTAATTCCATTCTGAAGCAAACGAATCCCATCTTTTGCAAGTCTACTATGTGAGAGTGTCTTGGGGTGGGGTGGGTGAGGGTGTCAAAAAAGATATTGAATCATGCAACCAAAACCCCTTTCATATATTTTTGTGAAATGAGCATGCAGAATGTATAAGAAAGGACATAAACACTTTTTATCCCACTTTTATTATTTTCTAAGTAACTGAAGGCAGCAAATAGGCCTAATATTTCTTCCTCCTTCTCTTATTTATTTATTTATTACATTTTATTTATTTATTACATTTTTATACCGCCCAATTCCCGAAGGACTCTGGGCGGTTTACAACATAGATAGCAATA
>JANHGC010002118.1:120150-131329 GCA_027560395.1 Boaedon fuliginosus | reverse complement strand
GATCTGACAACCTGCTGAACAAGTCAGCAGAGACTGCAGTGCTGCATTTAACCACTGCGCCACCGAGGCTCTTTTCTCCCACAACACCCCTGTGACGTGGGTTGGACTGAGACTGGCACAGTCACTTAGCCAGTTTTCATGCCTAAGGCAGGACTGTCTCCTGGTTTTCAGGCCATTCACCTAGAATCTGTATGTATGTAATATGTACATACCCAAAAACATGCATATTTAATTGCAAAGAAGGGAACTGGAAATATTTATCTATGTTATATCATTCTCTCATTTAGGTGCTCCAGGTTTAGCAAAGTTCTTACCATTAAATATTGCATTACAATCTTTCTATCCTTCCCTTATAGTTGCACTCTTAGACTCCTTTTAAAACCTGGGCATTTTGCCTGATTATCTGTACTTAAAATTTTGCAGGGTCCCTTTTGTCAAGGAAACCACAGAAACGTATGAATTAAAGGGAATAACAACTATATTTAGAATTTGTGTCTGCATTTAATAAAACATGTATGTTTTACTGTGGCTTCTTTCTGCATCAGAAGCATGATATCATATTTCTTTCCTATGCTTTTGTGAAAAAGAATGATAAAATGGTTAGTGAGATTTCTGATCAAATAAATTTCATCAGATAAATCTGCAACAGTATCATTCTCTGTTCTGTTATGCAGGAAACTGTTTTCATGCTCTCCAAAGGTCATTTTTAAGGCTATATGGAACTGATAAAATTAGAATGACAACCCTTTGACTTTGGTTGATTCAGTGTATACAGTAATTCAATACACATATAAAATTTGTTGAAATTGGCTTTTCACATGAGATTCCTAAGAGCTGATGAATTAGCGTAAGCATACCCTGAAAAAGAACACCACTTTGATCCTGCAGGAACAGCAATTAAAATCAGGAAAAGATGCTCAGGGAAACAGCTTCCTTCAGCGAGGCCCAAGCAACGTATTAAAAAAATAAAAAACCAACTAGCCCGTATCATTTAAAAGCAGAGTAAAAAGAATTTATAAGTTGACTTTTAAGAGCCTCCAAATAATAATTTTACTGTGACAGAGTGGAGCTTGATTGACTTTTAAATAAATATATGGTTAAATGTAATTAATAAGTGTAAAATTAAATGAGTCCAAGTTTAACTTTTCTCCTGCCCACCCAAATCTTCGTCCTGGCTTTACCCACCAAATCCATTAGTCAAACACTAAAGAGTGAAGCAATTGCCTCCGTTGGCTTTGATGAAATAAAAGGGTATCCAATTATTGTTTTTAGTTTATACTAATTGCATACATTTTATAGGAAGAGGCACTTATGGACCTATAGGGGCCAACTCTATCATTGCTGGTAATGGGACATTGTGAGAAGTGGATAGTAGTGGCAGTCAGTTGGGATGATTATAAAAGGGGGCTGGATAAAATCATGGGTGATGACCATGCTTGGAATACTGCATCCAGTTCTGGTCACCATAATATAAAAAAGATGTTGAGACTCTGGAAAAGTGCAGAAAAGAGCAACAAGAATGATTAGGGATGCTAAAACATACAAAGAATGGTTAAAGGAATTAGGTATATCTAGTCTAGTTTATTTTTAGTATATAATGAAACTATTTTGTATAGTTTTTATTGTTGTAAGCCGCCTGGAATCCCTCTGGGAAGGGGGCCGCCTATAAATTATATTAAAATAAAATAAATAAAAATAAATAAATAGTCTAATGAAAAAAAGGACTAGGCTCCCCTAACTGTTTTCCAATATTTGAGTGGCTACAGAGACAAATTATTTTCCAAAGCAAGATGAGAAATAATGGATGGAAACTAACCAAGGAGAGAAGCAACCTAGAACTAAGGAGAAATTTCCTAACGGTGAAAGCAATCAACCCATGGAACAACTTGCCTTCAGAGGTTGTGGGTGCTCCATCACTGGAAGCTTTCAAAAAGAGACTGGACAATCTGAAATGGTATAGGGTCTCCTGCTCGAGGAGGGGGTTGGACTAGAAGACCTCCAAGGTCCTTTCCAATTCTATTATTCTATGTTCTAAGATAGCTTATCAATAACTACTGATAAGCATTAAGTCTTGAACACTGTTTGTTGAGAAGTGGGCTATCGCTCTTCAGCCTCACTTGTGAGCATGCCAAATACATTACTTTGGCTATTAGCCGACAGAAAATACTGGCCTGTATAGATCTTCTTTGATCTGGTTCAGCAGGCCTCTGCTCGCATGTTTATGGTTACTCAAGGAAAGGTTATTGTTTCTAGAATTTGAAATGCTTCCTCCAATATATTTGATTTACCCTATATTGTTAGACTTTGAGATACACAGTTGGATTTACTACTGCTGCGGGAGCGTGAAGTAAATGACTGGTGAAAGAGAGGGAAATATGATTAAGAGAACAGCAAGAGGGAGGTGAATAATCCGCCTTAGGGATATTCAGAAGTTATGATTAGCCTGTGATTAACTGAACCATCTTGATTTGCATTTCCCTGACTAATATGTTAATCAGAATAGTTATCCTTTGATTTCTGTACTTTCTTCAGATGTTGCAGTATATTTATTTGTTATGGTTTTTTTATAGGAAAAATGTGTGCAAAAAAGGATGTTTGAGAGTGAAATGTATGCAGCATTACGGGAGAATGAAAATTTTAGCATCTGTTTTAATCACAGATCAGTACAAAATACAGAATTTACAAATGAACACTTGGATCAAAAGTGATACTGACAATAGATAGAAGCTATTGTTTCCTAGTATGCCTAACTACACAGACTTTAGAAGAACTTTATTTTAACATATAGAATTCTAACAGGAAAATGTATGCAAAGATGAAATTAAGAGCAATTTCCAAACTACATACTAGAGAATGAAGATGTAGGCTGTAAGTCTATGTAAGTGTAAAATGTAGCATGGAGTTTTATTTGTTGACATGATGAAGCAAAGCTTAATCCCTTAGAATTAAGAAGTTTATAGAAACTTTAATTAAGGAAGAGAACATATTTTTGGGATAAGAGCTGGAGGTTGAACTAGGGACCATTGCTGGATTAGAAAATAAAATAACAATCAGAACTACTGCATCTTTCCAAGACATTTTCAAGTGTGACTCACTTTTGAGGGGCAGGTCACATTTAAATTTTCCAAATTAGTGGCATCCCATCTAATCATCCCATCTTTTCACTCTTCTTCAAGCATGCCTTTTCTTTATCTAACTTTCATTGTCACCAACCATGATGCTGGCATATTTCTAGCTGAAAGCCAATTGGCATAATCAGTGGAAATAGAAAAAAAATAGAAATAGAATGGAAATAGAAAAGTCATTATTAATTCATGTCTGAGATATATTTTTGACGGTATTGAAATATCTTCAGTTACTTTCAGTTTTTTCACCATATTAATTTCAAAGTAATGCTAAACAAAAATCTCCCTCCAATGTAGGCCATTCACTAGCTGTAAAGTGGGGCCCTCTTCAGGCAGGAGCAGTGAGTATCATCCTCATCCTGTCTTTTGATTTGTTTGCCATCACTTGCTATGGATGGGACAAGGCATTCTCTTCAAATTTAATGTGAAACTTATAGGGGAGTTTTTAGCTCAGTACATGTTTCAAGTTTAATTGATAAAACTCAAAAATATCCAGGGGCCCTTTAGTATCACCACAAATAGGCTCTCCTAAAGTGGCCTATTCAGCATGTTGAAGATTTCTCCTCATTCCTTATAGATTAATGGCAGTTTACTAAGAATGCCTGCCATGGAACCCTTTTCCTAATTATGTTTGTCTATTTTCCATGGTAAGAAATGGAAACAAAGGTGAGAGGGAAAGGAGAACTGGAGAATCAAATGGAATATTCTGACGACAACTGGCTGGAACTGAGAGCATGAACATTCTCTGTTCTTTACTTCTTTTTGGAAAATGAATCAAAATGACGGTACCATTCATACCAATAGTGCTATCCATCAGGGAATCCTAAGATTGTAGCTGGTAGGCATATCTGCAAATTTAAGCACATTTTGTATAGTCTTTCACAAAATGATTGCCACATGCAATGACCGGGAATCCCATCTGTCCTATTCCTCCCATTAAAGGGAATCTGTTACCCTGATTTTTTCCCCTTCTTTTTTCAGGGCAAGCAATTGTATTTCCAAACAAAGCACTGGGCCAATCCACATACTTTTTATTTTTTGATGAAATGTTATGGAACAGACTTATTTGTAAAATTAAAAAATCTTGAAAAGCTTGTGATTACACTGCACATTATCAGCATCTCTCTCTCTCCCTCCCTCTAAAATCACAAGAAATCTGAGGAATATAGAGTCTGGAGCTAACAAGGGACAGATCTTATGTGTATTGGTTGCATCTCGATCGCCAGCTGAAGATCCCATCCCAGGATTATTCATGAAGTACCAAAGTTGTGTTATGCCACATTAATTGCCATATGAGTTCACCAGTAAATGATCGATAGAGCTCTTTGTGGCTACAGCATTTTTCATTTAAACATTTTTTAACGACTTATAAGTATTACAAAATACAAAAGTAAATAGAAGAGGAGGTGAGGAAAGATAAGGAAGAAAAAAGAAAAAGAAGCATTGACTTCTGACTCTCTGTTACAGTAAAACAAGGCATTAACATAAAATCATGTTTTGCTTTTCCATAATAGTATGAACAAGTCATTTCTATAAAGATCTATCAGTCTAATCTGTAAAAGTCAAAGTCAGAGTTTCATTCTTTTCCACTTCAAGCATGAAATTCAGAAGCGGCTACAGCATTTTTCATGAAATCTAGCCTGTTTGTTGATGGCTACAAAGACCTTAACAGAATCTTTGAATGTCAGATCCGGGCAGTTTAATATCTTGATTAAAAACTTCCCTTTTGTTGTTTTTTGAAAGAAATGAACAGCTAGCAAATAAAAGAAAAACAAAAGACGGACATAACTGAATAGAATCCTGCTGGCACCTAGGCTTTTCTGATAGTGTTATCAGGGTGGAAGTGGTGTGGAAAATGTGTACAGTTCTCTGTTTTATTTATGACTAAAGTAAACTTCCTCGCATGCATAGTGCTCTTGTAACTTTTCCAGCTGAGATCTCAGTAGGAGCAAAAGAAACAGATTGGTAGAGTGACTTCAGTATGCAATTGCACAGTGTGAAACTGTGTGTGCAGTTCAATGTGGTCCAGTACTGACATGCTATGGTGTGTGATGACACTTATAAAGTGCGTTAGAATACAGGAAGAACTCTAGTGCATCACACTAAAAGATCTTGACTAATCAGCATCAGACTAATTCAGCATATTGTTTCTCATGGAGCCAACACAAATCTATCAGTCTAATCTGTAAAAGCCAAAGTCAGATAGGATTGTTCTTTCTTCCCAGGGACTAGCCCAGCAATGGCGAACCTATGGAACACGTGCCGGAAGTGGCACGCAGAGCCTTCCTTCCAGGCATGCGCACTATCGTTTCAGTGGGCCTGCCCACCCGCCCAAAGTCCTTGGCGGTCTTTCACAGCCGTTTTGGAAACACAGCTGCTCTGTGTTCCGGCTGTGGAGATGTGCGTGCATGTGTGTGGGAGGGTGGGGGGGGGGGTTGTGTGTGCAAGCACACATGACCCCCCATCCTCCCTGCCACCCGCACAGGTGCGTGTGACACCACCCCCATTCCTTGCACATGCGCACGCATCTCCAAAGCTGAAACAAGGGTGGAAGAGCATGCAGGGTGGTGGGAGGGCTGTGTGCGCACATGCACATGCATGGGGGTACAGAGCATGTGGCTGCATGCGCATGCAAACATGCACCCCCAATTCCGGCACGCGGGCCAAAAAAAGGTTCGCCACCACTGGACTAGCCAATCACATAATGCTTCTGAACCCACAGCATAAATTCTTTCATTGTGCCTTTTGTGCTCCAGAATTATTTAAAGTACAAGCAGTCCTTGACTTACAACTACAATTGGACCAGAATTTCCATTATTAAGCAAGGCAGTTGTTAAATGAGTCACCCCCAATTTTACAACCAGCTTCCCCCTATAGACTACTTGTTGGAAGCCAGTGAGAAGTTCAAAAGTGGTGATCATGGGACCCCAGGATGCCGCAGCCATTGTAAATATATGCCACTTGCCAAGGACCTCAATTTTGATCATGTGACTATGGGCTTGAGATGGTTGTAAGTGTGAGGACTGGTTGTAAGTAACTTTTTAGTGCTGTTGTAATGTCAACTAATTGCTAAGTGAAGTGTTGTAAGTCAAGGAGAACTTGTACTGCTTCTGAATTTTATAACAAGACTGACTAGTAATCATTGCTACCTTTAATTATAATAGTATCTAATCTCTTTTAAAGCCTTCAGAATTAATGCTCAGCACCAGATCCTGTAGAAATGTACCCTATAAGAGAACAATGTGCAGTTTGAAAAATCTCTTTCATTTCTATGTCTTATCCATCTTATTGTCTATTTCTCCTATACTTGAACTTACAATTAGCTTCCAAATCCTGATAGGACCTCGTGTTACACTTCCAAAATTTGGCAATCCCAAAATTTCAGTTTTGGTAGCCTAATTTAATTCTTGGGTCCAAAAGTTGCTTATCCATGCTATACCCAAAAGCCTTAAAGGTATCATTCTTTGCACAGAAGGTATTCCAACTTATTGATGGTGAATCTCTGAGGTTGGGTGAGGTGGGGTGTTCCTGAAAAAAGGAGGAGATGATTCATGACATAATTATTTCTATCAAACATTTTCATTTATTCTTTCTCTCTATACTTTATAGCTATAGTGCACCTGGGTCACTTAACAATAAAACTTCAAATAAAAGAATGTTAAAATCTAATAGAAATAATTTTTAGTAGACTCTTGAAAGGAAGATAGACCAATTAATGTTCCCTTTGCAAGATGAAAAAGGATTTACAATGGAAATCACATAGTTTGCAGTGTTTGTTAACTTCCTCTCCTTTCTTTGATCTTCCTTGTGTTTAGTGGTTCCATCTTTCTTCTGCTCAGGGTCTGGATTTGTAATTTCCTAGCCAGAGACATGTGTTCATAAATCTATTTCCAATGTTCTTCCTTTCTCTCTTCACTACAACAGCACACTCACAATGATCCTTCAGTCAAATAAATCTTTGTGTCTTCATATAAACAAGAAAGTCAGCTTCCAAAGCAGCCTAGCCTTCTCCTCTTGAGAGAACACAGAATGTGGGAAGAAAATAGTTATAAGTGTTTTCAAATGTGGACTGTGTTTTCAAATGTGGGTTTAAAATGTGGACTGTGAAGAAAAAGACAACTTAAAGCATATGAATACATATATTTCCTTCTGTTGAAAAGCAAAGTTGATAATCAAAATAATCCCTTCTCCCAGTCTCCCAGTTTCTAGCCTGGTGACTGCACATACTGCGTCAGTCATATGGTTATGGCAACTCTCAGTCTAATGATGACAAACAGATATTGAAAGCATTCCTTAAGCAGGTGAAACTATGGAAGCCAAGCTCTGATAATAGCTAAATACCACCTTCTGAATTGCCTTTGTTATCTAGTTCTGTGGGGCTGTTTGGATATATTGTTGTTTGAATTCACTGAACCCTTGAGTTTTCTTAACTCTTTGCCTTGTAGACTGATAAAAACAGAATCCACTGCTTGAACTATTAGCCAGACAAGCTCTCATCATAAGCAAAAGTAGGCTTATTATTTGGGCTTCTCTCACTTCCTATTTTCAGTCCTGCTCTAATGGCCCTCTCTTTCCAGTCTGTTCCACCTCCATACAATTCTTCAAAGGTTCCAAGAACATTCTTACTATTTACTGATATTTGAGAGGACTTGAAACGGTCTGCAAAGTGCTTCACTTCATTGATTGTACTCTTGAAGAGCAATTTTAAATAACTGTTTGCCTCTAAACAAGACTGAATGGGAGGTGTATAAATATTGCCTAAATAATGCCAACCAGAGCTATAAAACATTGGCTTACATTTACAAGCAGTGGTGATATTCAGCCAGTTCAGCCCGGTTCGCATGAACTGGTTGCAGTAATTTGCTGGGGTTCACCGAACCGGCAAATATCACCCCTGCCTAGCCCTGCCCACCTTCCCCGCCATCCTGCTCCCACCCTAAATATCTAAATTCCCTTGTTTAAGCTCAGTTGATTGGCACTGCAGACCTCTGCCACACTTCAGCTGAGCTAAACAGCTCACCCCTGTCTGCTCTGCCCCTCCTCTCTCCCCATATGTGGGTCCTCGCTTGCGCACATGCTCAGACTCTCAGACTCCTCAGAGGCCTTTCGGCGTGAGGAGAAGCCTGCAGCCGCCCCCTCTTTTTCAGCATTTTTAGCGAACCGAACCGGTGGTGGATTTATTTGAAACCCACCACTGTTTAGAAGTTCATATCTGGGTTTTTCTAGCTAGGGCCAATCCACACTTATTTATTCCATATTGATATGTTTCCATATCAATTAGAGTATAGCTCTTCATGTTTTGTGGTAACTGGGATGGCATGAGGGGAAAAAAGGAAGAATTGATGGAGATGGCTATTCATTGTGTCTTTTTCATCAAGCCCTAAATTCCTCTATATATTCTTAGGGAAAGAGCTGCTTATTAATTAATCTAATTAATTTCCAACTTTCTCCTGACAATGTAAGTATACCAATAATTTCAAAGACAGAGGAAATGGACACCACCCCCTTTGATTTGTATTTATACCTTCCTCTGTTTTAGGAGTACAAGATGGTTTGCATCACACAGATGTGGAGCCTGTTTTAGGTTCATACAACCCTGAAAGCAAGAAATGGTAATTTTTAATGAGACAGAATAGTAAATTATTGTGGAGAAAAATCATATTATTTGTATATAATTTTTAAAAAGTTTACCTTGCTTGGGATGAGAGATCTTATCTTGAAAGGGCTAAGAAGACCTTGGACTAAGCTTTAAGAAACATTGTCCTAATGAACTCTTTCAGTTATCTTGAAAATTAATTCAACTTAGATCAAATAGAAATTTTGTCTTATCCCATCCACTTCTCTCTGGTGTCCAAAGCAACTGTGAAAGTGTTGTAAATTGTGTAAAGTTGAGGTCAGAATCTTCAGATCAGTTACACAACACTAGCATGATCAGGATAAGTCTTTATTGTGGAATAAAAGGTAAAGGTAAAGGTAAAGGAAGTCTCAGCCGAGACTACATGCTCTTAGTTCAGAAGCAGGTACAGAATGTGCAATGGAAGAGCACGCACACTCCTTTTATAGGGGTGAGCCAACATCTCCCCCTTCAGGTACAAACAGGCACAGTGCATGCATGTGCTGTCACCCAGTGGTTCATTGGGGACAGTGCAGTCAAGTACAATTTGTGATTGACAGAAAGACCAAATGTGCAGCTGCCAGCTTAAAATAAGGTGTACAGCCTTGGTATACATAGTTTTTTCCTCACTCCTATTATCTACACAATCTTCACAACAAGTCTTTGAGATAGATTAATAAGAATAGCATAAAAACTGTTGGAACATTGTTTGGTGAGTTCATTGTTTTGATTTGGATCTGGATTTTCACAGATTTGCTGATTTAGAGATATCATACATATAGATAGTTCCAATCTACTTGGCTCTTGTTAAGCCCTGATTCTTCCTATTATTTGAAATGTTTGAGACTTTCTGTGGATGATTTTAAATAGAAAAAGATAACAAAGGTATACAGATAGTCCTCACTTACTACTCACAATGGAGCCCAGCAATTCCATTGCTAAGCAGCATGGTTGTTGAAACAGCTTTTAACTCCAGTGACGTATGATATCAGGTCTGGTTGTTATAATTACTTCAATCACTGAGGGTCAAAAAGCACAATGCCAATGACCACACCTTGTGACCTCCTGCCAGCTTTCCCATTGATTTAGTTCATTGAAAGCTGTTCATGAAGATCGCAAATTTTGTTCATATGACAGTGAGATGCGACCTTCATAACTGTGTGTTGGTTGACAAGCATTTGAATTGTGATCACATGACTGTGAGGATGCTGTGATGGCCACAACTTTGAGAATCAGTCATAGGTTTCCTTTTTCAATTGCATCATAACTTCAAATGGTTGCTGAATGAATGCGTGGTAAGTGAGAATTAACTGGCAATAAACACTGTAATTTGTATAATAGGGGTGTCAAACTCGATTTCATTGAAAGCCGCATCAAGGTGCTGTTTGACGTCAGGAGGGTGGGGTGTGTGGCTAGCTTGATGTCACTCGTCTCAGGGGTGCTTGTGGTGGCTTGAACGCTCTGCCAGCACAAACGGGCTTCCGAGCTCCATTTTCGTCTGCAACAGTGTCCTGCAACCCTCTGCCGGTGAAAACAGAGCAGCCCTCCCAAGTTCCAGTTTTGCTGGCAGAGGCACCACAAGCTGGTCCTTTGCTGTTTCCAGGGCAACCCCATGGACCAGATCTAAGCACCCTGTAGGCCAGATCTGGCCCACAGGCCCTACTATATAATATGTATCCCTTTTCAATGATATATCGATATGCCATGCTAAAATGTCACATGTTCTTTACATGAGTTCTGTAGCAGAACTTTTAGAGAACCTGGCTGAGATTTTATTCACTGGTGTGTAGTGACATTAACAGGTCAGCTGAGGCATCATGAGTAGTTTGTAATTACTGGATAGGTAGGATATGAGTAATTCAGAAACATAGAAAATAAAGAAGCAGCCAGGAGTGATTAAAAAAGAGAGTTGGCAGTGGAGAGAATATCTACATGACTATTTTTGAGAGGAAAATTTCCATCATTTTGAAAAGATTCTTTTCAAGCTCCCAAATATACCACTAAGGGAAAGTCCTGCTATTGAAGATTTGGTGGGGATTTTCTGTTTCTTGGCAAGAAACAAACAACAATAAAAAAAATCCTCTGCTCCAAACCCGAAGAGGAACTTCTGTAAAACTGTCTCTGCAGCATTTCCTCTGTAGTAGGAACCAAGCTCCTGATTACTTGGACTTACTTTCCCAAATCCCACATGGATCCCTCAGTATGAGAGGGACACACGTAGGAGTGGCAGTGGGGATGCTGATCTCAGATAGGCACAGCTTCTACATGTCAAAAGGGCCACAGACAGTGCAAATAAGAGCCTTGGTGGCGCAGTGGTTAAATGCAGCACTGCAGTCTCTGCTGACTTGTTCAGCAGGTTGTCTGATCAAATCCCACCAGGCTCAAGGTTGACTCAGCCTTCCATCCTTTCTAAGGTCGGTGAAATGAGGACCCAGATTGT
>JANHGC010002118.1:76469-87591 GCA_027560395.1 Boaedon fuliginosus | reverse complement strand
CTACATGGGAAAAGACCCGATTACACCAAGACTTACATACCTACACCCGTGAAAATCTATGAAAACAAATATATATTTGTTACATTTTCTGCCCGTTCTGTGCAGCAGGGATTGGAACAGGTGGAAAATGGGGTGCATGGAGGCTGAAAATGGGATGCAGAGGCAGCAATAGGCTATGGCAATCCCTGCTGCCTGAAACAGCTGATTGATAATATAGTAATCTTACATTGCAAACTATTGTGTCAGTTTCCACAAGAGAAATAATAATGACAAAATTTAATTTACCAACAGATGAAAAATTAATTGAATTTGTGAAAATATTTGTTTCCCACTTGAACAGTTGGTACTGAGATGGTTTAAGATGACTAACAATGTAGAATTAAGTTAGAATTAATCTGTTTCTTGATATTTTAATCCTCCGTAGGAATCTCATAAAACACAGCAGGCCTGAATAGGTTAGTTCCACCTGCTGTCATTGATCCCCTATAAAGCTGTGAAAAATATTTGCGTTCCATTAGAAGGTCACAAGATTTGATGAGTGCTTTAGGCTATTTCTGAGATTCCTGGATTTCTGCAAGGAGGGGCAACAGTTGCAAATGTTACAAAAATGTCATAACCTACGTACATGCACCATAGTTCTTTTCATCTTAGCGTGAACAGTTCATGGACAGACAGCCTAATGCTGTTCCTGCTGAAAAGAAAATTTGATAATCCCTCAAAAGCAATCAGTGGCAGTCATGGCAATAAAGATTACTTGCAGTGAACTTCCTGACTCTTGGAACGGAGAGTGGGCTCAACTCATGCACCACGATTGGAGCTTTTCAAGAAAAGATTGGACAACAACTTGTTTGGGATGGAATCTGGACCCCTGCCTTGGGTACCAGATTGAACTAGAAGACCTCCAAGGTCACTTCCAGCCCTATGTTTTTATGATTTTACTGTAGCCCACATACTCTATCACAAAATGTCAATCCTTATGTTTCACTAAAAAAATTGAAATACACTATACACTATTTTTTTAAAAAATCATCTTAATATTGTAAGCCATTTTGAGTTCCCCTTGACTGGAGAAGAGAGGCGGGGTATAAATCTAATAAATAAATAAATAAATAAAAATAAAATCTTCCTGGATTGGTGCCTACCCTTCTGTTTATCTCTTGTATCTTAGGGAAAGGAGATATCATACCACCAGTGATAATAATTGCATCATAATTTTGGTTTGTACTGCATAGTTAATGATTTAGGTAACACTATGCTTATCCAGACTCTGTAGTTTATAAATGATGTTTTATGGTTTAGCCTGATGGCAAAGCCAGTCAATTTTAGCTTATTTAATAAACCAGAGTCAATCAAGCAAAGGCTTATCATGATGTCAGAACGAAATCATGGAGGGCAAGCTATCTGTTTAAACTTCTATTACAGAGGATTTACGATATAATTCCTGACAAACAAGTAATATCTATTGGATAGTCCTGGCCAGCTGCTGCAGAATTATTATTTTTAAAGTAGAGCCACTCTTCAGAACTGATAGAGGAGCCCCCATGTCTCCTGTGAATTGCTTGTAAGAATTACAGTAATCTTCACATCTAATTCTTCTTCTGAATTAGATATGAAGATTATTGTAAAATTAAATTTGTATTAACCTTTGCATCCTACCTGACCTTCCTGCAGCTATTCCTACCCCTTAATCCAAATGTTTGTAAACTATATGGTATTTCAGAGATCCTGTTCAGAGATCCTATTGCTTGCAGCTATCTGGGGTGGAAGAAGGGCTGGTTTAAGAAGATGTGGACAGAGGAATAAGGCAGAGAAGCAGAAACTATGACTATTAAAAATAATTGGAAGAGAGATACTCACTGGTCCATGTACACAGCAAATATTTTAAAAACCAAATAAAAACAGCATGGATACCTCAGCTACAAAATTGGCTAGGGTTCCATCCCATTTATTTTTATTTTTAAGACAAGATCTGCAAATTGGAGAAGCATGTCTTTTGCTCATATGAACTGTACTACAGAAAATATCTTTCAGTCACTGCCAGATAAGCTGTATCTTAACCAAAGAGAGCTCTTGTCATTTTGGCTGCCACAAATGATATCTAATTGGATGAACTGTCAGAAGACAGCCGGTGAGCAACTGTTAATGGTACAAATTAAGCAGAGCCATGGGTAAGATCCACTGTCATAAACTGTCAGAATAAATGCAATAGTGACATTCTTGAGACGAACAAAAACATAAAGTTAATCTCTGTTTTATTTCTAATATGTTTGTTTGTCCTAAAGAAAAAGGTTTAATTTGGGGATGATTGTCTTATAAATATTTATGACCAGCATAAAGAACAAAAATGCTTGCATTAATCCCAAAACTTGATATTCCCCCTTTTAAAGACAAAACCAAGTATTCATAATGAGACTAGTGATAAAGAAATACTCAAAAATCAACTTAGTTTTTCTTTGGCATTTCCTAGGTCTGGTCAGTGGACATTGTTGTGGTTTTGCTTATTTTTGCAGAAGGGCAGGCAAGTATTTTTAAAAATAAAAATAAAAATACTCTATGAGGGAAATGAGCAGTTCAGAAATGTGAGAAATAAAATAAATTGATGAAACATTTATTAGAAATGTGGACCGACCATGGTTTGCATTTATGGTTTTTGAAAAATAGTTAAAGTGGCTACAGGATTTTCCCCAGATTTACTTTATAATCATAATCAGCCCAAGAGTTTTTTGTTGAAGATAAATAATGTTTGAAGAGATATCTTGGCCATTCATAGGTTTATTTGAGATGGAGGATTAATGCTGGCCAGGTTTTGCTTTTAGCTAACATTTATCCTTTAGGGATTCTATTTGTGGCAAAAAATGAAAATTTAAAATGAATGGAATAAAAGATACAATTTAAGTGGCTGTTTTTCAAGCCCGTTAATCCAGCATGCACAATTTGCAATGAGAGGTTTAATTTTTTTAAACAATGACGCCACTCTCTGTCACCAGGATATTCAACTGCAAAAGTTTGTAATAAAAGAGATTTCTATAAGTATATTAAGTCTTTGTGATCAGAGGCATTATCCGGTGAGCTCAAGGTGTGTGCTGTTTTCTTGATCCCAAGTCTCAAGGGCTTCCTTGTGCCCTGTCTTGAAGGATAAGGGCAGCACTGAATATATATGAATGGTTCTCTTGTAGGCTTTCAAGACATATTTTGTAATCAGATAGTCCCAGACGTATGACCAAAATTGGAACTGGGTATGTCTAGTTTGATGAAAAGAAGGACTAGGGGTGACATAATAGGAGTGTTCCAATTTCTCAGGGGCTGCCACAAAGAAGAGGGAGTCAAGCTACTCTCCAAAACACCTGAGGGCAGGATGAGAAGCAATGGGTGGAAACTAATCAAAGAGAGAAGCAGCTTAGAACTAAGGAGAAATTTCTTGACAGAACAATTAATCAGTAGAACAACTTGCCTCTAGAAGTTGTGAATACTCCAACCCTGGCAGTTTTTAAGAAGAGATTGGATAACCATTTATCTGAAATGCTATAGGGTTTCCTGCCTGAGCCTGGGGTTGGACCAGCAGACCTCCAAGATCCCTTCTAATTCTGTTATTCTATTCTAAATGGGGCTTGATCTTCCATTATTAACTGAGGTGGTCATTTGTGTCCAATTTTATTATATTTTTTGCCACAGTCATTAAGTGAGTCACTGTGGATGGTAAGCAAAACCATATTTCCCTACTGACTTTGCATGTCGGCAGATGGCTGGGAAGGTTGTAACTGGTGATTGTGACATCACAACTGTCATAAGTACATGCTAGTTGCCAAGCACCTGAATTTTGATCACATGACTATGGCAAAGCTGTGATAGTCATAAGTGCGAGGACTACTTGTAAATCACTTTTTCTCAGTGTTGTAACTTTGAACGGTTGCTAAATGAATTGAGGAATACCTATACTTTCCTTTAGTGGTAAGGATATGAGCAAAAGATAGATGAGAATTTAAAAGAGCAAATTATATTTATAAAAGCAAGCTAGAGAAATAGTTTTGTTATTTTTGGTTAATTGATCAGCATCTTATTATAGAAATCAAAGCAGAAAAGCAGTAACTACAAACCATGAGATTTTCCCTAAAGGAAAATAATTTTTTCATAGATATGTCACAATGGAATGAATTTGAGCAGTATCTTGATCTATGAATGACTGTAAATTTTAACTGTTCACTGTTCATATAAGATCATCAACAGTTGCTCATTGTTTGTTCAACTAAAAATAGTGACCTGCATGTTCAACATTGTTTTAAAGTATCTTAATATGTAGAAAATATACCTGTAGGAAATTGAAGATGTTTTAAAATTTTCTCTGTGTGTGCAAAACTGACAATGCCTATTTTACAAAGACATTGATGAGAGTCACTGGTAGACAACATTGTCAGATTATCAGACTGCAATCTTGTACAATAACAAGGTCTGAAAATTTGTGATATGACAACTTATGATATTTCATCACTCTCAGTAGAAGATCTTTACAGATATCTAGTATGAACACCAAAGACTTGTAATGTCACATGCAAAATTTTGACATTCCATCATATTTCAATTATCTTTGATCACTTGGGGATTTTGCTCTTGCAATCCATATGTCTCATATATAAAAGATATTTTCTGACTTCTTTCTTTGTATTATTATATGGTTTCTTAAATCAGGATCTATCAATCTTAACAGCTTTAAGATGGGTAGACTTCAACTCCCAGAATTCCCCAGCCAGTAAGCATCGAGCAGGAGTGTCAAACTCGCAGCCCGCAGGTCAGATGCATCACATGCTGGCCATGCCCAGCCCCAGTTTAGTGAAGGGAGAAAGAAGTTGCAATACATCATGTGATGACAATGTGTTGTCGTGAGTTTGACAAACCCTGATCTAGAGCTTCTGGGTTTTCCACATGCATACCTCATATCATCAAATGGTGGGATACACTTCTTTGAAACCAACTAGTTTTGCTCATCAGTTTTGACAAAGTTACATAGCAAATCCTATTTTATTTTATGCATCAGCCACCTCGAGTTTCTCTTGACTGGGGAAGTGAAGCGGGTATAAATTCAATAAAATAAATAAATAAATAAATAAGCATAATGAAAAATATATTCTAACAGTCAATGGCATGGGTGTCACACTAGCAGCCTGTAGGCTGAATGTGTCACATGCAGGCCATGCTCATCCCATCTCCATGAATGGAAAAAACATAGCAAACATCATATTGATGGCAATATGACGCTGTGAATTTGACACCCATTGTCTGTAGGAAGACCTAGCAGGATATAACTAATGAGCTTGAAATCAATTAAGAATAATGCTAGGAATGCTGGAATACGCAAGGTTTTTTTCCTCTTATATTCAACTAATATGTGTTAATGAAAGTGTAGTGAAACCTCATACTGCATCTCAGTGTAACAAACTTCATGTGTGCTGGGACATTTTACTATTACAATTTATGCCATTTGTGTAACGATGAAATACTTAAAAAGAATACAATCATAACAAGTAGTTCACCTTACTTTCCTGGACACAGCTGCTGCTTCCTTTTTGAACAGGAGTCACGAATCCAGGAATCTTGACTTCCTGCAATTGTTAAAGTCTAGTTGTTCTCTCAGGCCTTGGGTGGTGGTTGAGATCTTTGGGGTCTCTCTTTTGGCCAACTGAATAATTTTTGATATATGTTCAACATCTTGACCCAATGGATTTTTAACACATTACAGTGATTAATTGATAAGGTACTACTACTGGGTCACATGTAACGTACATTGCATAAACAACCATACTTCTCCCCCATCATCTCAAAGGAAATCCTGTATCAGTCTAGTTACTTCATGAATCTGATGAAGTGGGCTGCAACTCGTGAAAGCTGATGCCTCTTAATAGCTTGTTAGAAAAGGTGTTACCAGACTCCTGATATTTTTGTCACCATAGACTCGCACAGCTGAACTCCTACATCACCCAACTGCAGTTTTGTGAAGGTTAAAGCTGCACAGTTGACGAGAATCAGAGCTCCTTTACATCTGATGTTGATCCCTGGCAAGGAAGCAGGTGTTGGCTATGACACATTTTGTTACATTTGCACACTTCCTTTACTGTGACAGGCCTCACCTAAACTCTTGCAACTCAGGAAATCTGCTTTGGTGGGTGATTTGTCAGCAGATGTGATAAATGGAAAACATTGCTAGAAACATTTTGTCAGCTTCTTTATCTTGACTATAAAGACTTCGGAGCACTGGGAAGGAACAAACTGTTTAAACAAACAAACAAACATGTAGAACACAGTGCTCTAAGCATATTGACAAGAGCGGACGGGCAAATAAGTGCTTGGAACCAGAGTAATCATAGCAATATGGAGGGGTCAAACATGTAGTGCCTCCTCCCTTTCATCTATCTACACTAACATATTCAATCAGTTGCCTACTGATTAGATGCTTGTAGCTTCCTAATGTAGCATTATTTTTAATTGACTGCAATTGACAATTATTTTTAATATGGATAGAAGATGTTCTTTTTCTTCAATCCTTTTAAAGAATATGAAAAAGCACAACACTGAAAGAAAATAATATTTTATATTATATTAAATAATAATATAAAATAAGGGTTGGCTTTGAGAATCAATCTATCTTACATTTTTTTAGCCATCGTGTCCTTTCATTAGCTTCTTGGAGAAAGGCTGGGACAGACATGTGATGTAACCACGTTGATTATGTGTCCTCAAGTCTTTATGTGTCATCAAGTCTTTATCAGCTCTTAGCAACCACATACGTCTCCCTGACAATCAGCCTTTACCCTGGTATTTCAGGTGTTATATAAGCACATAGGTATTGTTTAATAATAAGATATCTTTTCTTTAGAGGTCAAATTGGATGAAAATCCATTATATGCCACAAAATCAATCAAGCAAAACACAGGGAAGGACAGACTCCAGATCTGAGGGTTTCATGGCAAAAGTCTTTTTGATGCACCCACTGATTTAAACATTCTCTTTCCATTTTGTGGAGCCCTGTGTTGGTTAGCTGGTACCAGCACAAATAGCATCACCTAACATAGGATAGATCATAAGCATCTGAGAACGAAACAGTTAATCCATTATTATACCAGATCCTTTTTTTCTCCAACTTGATGGCTTCCCTCCAGCATAAACATTTATGGAAATTGGAGAACAGCTTATTCTGTTGGAAACACAGCTATCCCAGGAAAACCCTATAGTAGTACCCATGTGGAAATAGAAAAATCCAACTCTCCCTGGCTTGGTCACCTAGTACTGTTGAAACCTTGGGATATGTTTTCAAGGGTGTACTAAAAAGCAAACATCAGCAATGAAAATTTCCAGAATGATGAAACTTGACAAGGCTTCAAGAATGCTTCATGCAATCCAGATGTGGAAGAGTGCAATCAGAATTCTCTAGAAAGCTGCTACTTCATCATGTCCTATCCAGACATTTTTCCTGCTCCAAATTGTTACAGCAGAATCGCCCTTCCTCCCCACCCCTACCCCTGATTTGCTTTTGCATGTTGATTTCACCATGGGGTATTCCTGCTATTTCACCAAGGGGTATTCAAGGAACCTCTATTCTTCCAACAGAAAATGGCGGGCCCAGCCAGTCATTGCAACTATTGATTCAGCAAACCAGATGTAAAATTAACATCCAGTTCCCCCAAACAGGTCTGAACCGGCTGAATCCCACCCCTGATTACTGCCTGAAACCATTATTGGCACAAGGGAACATTATTTATTTACATTTATTGGCTGCCCAACTCCAGTTGTCCTTGAGATCTTTCTGTCCGTGAATTTGGTTAAAAGGCTAATGGAAATGCATGGAGGATAGCAAAGTCTCTTGGGTTGACAGCCACTGGATGACATAAACCTTTGGAATGAAACTGTCTCTCTCTCTTATTAAGTGGGAGAGATCAATTTATAGTGAATTCAAGTGCTATAGAAAAAGTGAAAGTCGTCTTCTAGGTGAGAAGAAAAATGTTGGTATATTTTCTTGGTATACTTAGGGGTCTCACACTGGGAAAAAAAGTATATAAAGAAAATGATACATTGGAGGATTTATTTTTCCATTAGACAGGACAACCCATTGGTGTTTCAAAATATGCTCTGCAGGTGAAGGTGACTTGAAAAAAATGCTTTATCGGTCTGGGTGTGATATTCTGAGAAATGTAAGAAATGTGTCACCTTGTAGATCAGACTGCTTCCTTCCTGGTCCAGACAATACTCAATTCTGCTGATTTTTGTTGATCCTGATTAGCTGCAGCTCTTCAGGATTTCAGAAAGGTGCCTTTCTCAGTCCAACTCAAAGATGCAGAAGGCTAAACACACATTTGTTTCCTTAAAAATTAGCTATCGTAGTTATTGAGCTACAGTCAAATTGCCTAGAAATTTTATTCTCAAAACAGCACATTTCACAAATATAAAATCTCACAAAACAGAAAATATTGCAAGTCTTCCTGCCAGCACTGTTAATATGGAGCAATAACTAGTGAATACTAGTTATTGCAATAACTAGTGAATTTCTCCTGTTGTAATAACAATTTGCTCCTGTTTTATGATGGCCCTCTTATTTTGCTTAAGGAGAATGCCAGGCCTGGATATAAATTTTCTTTATGCTTATAGCATCTATTATTTCCAAATAGATTTTGATCTAAGCATTCATCAAAGTTGACCCAGCATAGCTGCAGATGAAGTGAGGTTCTCTAAATTAATGCATAACTCTAAATTACTGTACCTATTAGGGAACATGTGTGTCAATGTTCTGATTTTTTTAAAAAAACACATACATTATAGTCTATTGTACTACAAAGTAGTCCCAAATCCCTCTTGGATAGATCCTCTTTGGTGGATCCTGAAGTTGAAAAATACTGCAATCTTTAAAAATAAACACATCACAAATAAATGAGGATATGGGAATAGAATGGATTTATGAGAACCAGTGTTTTGTAATGGTTAAGGTATTTATCAAAGTGGTATATTTATTTATTTATTATTTATTTATTAATTACACTTTTATTCTGCCCAGCTTCCAAAGGACTCTGGGCGGCTTACAAGAGAGATAGCAATAGCAGCACTCAGATGTTATATACTGCTTATCAGAGCTTTACAACATTCTCCAAGCAGTTACAGAATCAGCATATTGTCCCCAAACAATCTGGGTCCTCATACTACTGACCTTTAGAAGGATGGAAGGCTGAGTCAATCTTGAGCCTGGAGAGATTCGATCTGGCAACCTGCTGTACAAGTCAGCAGAGATAGGCTGCAGTGCTGCATTTAATCACTGTGCCACCAAGGTTAAGGTATTAGACAGGAAGACACAGACTCAGCCATGTCTCATAGGAGCTTACTGGGTGACCTTGAGCTAGTCATTATCTCTCAAACCAAATTAACTCACAAGCTTATTTTTTATTTTATTGATTTATTTATTTGATTTATATCCCACCTCTCTTCACCCAAAAGGGGAACTCTTTTTGGGTGAAATGGAGGATATGAGGTACATATGCTGCCTTGAATAGTTGGATGGAAAAATGGTTATACTGTCAATATAGCAAATATATGAATACATACATGCAATAGCAACATGGAAATAGATCTTGGCCTTGGTTATGGAATTTCTCCACATAATACAGTAGGCCAATGGTTCTCAACCTGTGGTCCATGGACCCCTGGGGGGGGCATGATATCATCACAGGGGACTGTGAAGGCTTGAAGAAATGTTATGGTTTAAATATTAAGTCTTGGTGGTCCATGGCCATGGTCAGTGGCTACAAAAGGTATTTAAAGGGGGTCCATTGTGAAGAAAAGAACCACTGAGAACCACTACAATAGGCCTTATCTCAGCTTCCCCTAACCTAGTTCTTTCTAAAAGTGTTGGGCTATTACTTGTCACGGAAAAATATCTGTGCCTGAAGGCTCTGCCCCCAAAGATACTCCATTGGTTAAATGTAACCATGTATGTGATGTCATCAGGAGGCAGCACTGTGCTCCACTATAAAAGGCAGTGCACGAGCTCCACAGCTCTGAGGTGTTGAGATGAGGTGTGGTGTAGTGTAATAGTGATAGTGTTGATTATATTCTATATATATTGATTATACTTACCTTGGATATAGTCTCCCTTGAGATGTAATCCATTTGTATATATATCTGTAAATAATAAAAGACATTTCTGGTTAATATCCAATGGCTGTGACTTTAATCTAAGATCCTACCCTCAATAAAAACTTAACAAAAACCTTGTGCTATTTGGCGAGCCCATCTCGCTTCCTGGAAGTCTTCAGATTCTTGTTGACCACATCTGAGGACACTTGGTACACACGGTATTTACAAACCTAAAAGCCTTGCATGAATGTGAAACATTTTCCTTAGTGTAATACAGTCAGGTGTCAGAACAAATCCTGGTCAAGACGTTGGTTTAGCAGCTGGGCCTGAGCATGTTCAGGTCAATATCATATGCAGTTTTACAACGCATCATTTCAGTGTGGTAGTAATTTTTGATCATTTTTGGTCTTGCCCTCTTTTCCCACCACTTGTCATTGGTACTGTATATAGTCCTCATAAAGCAGAAAGGCAATTGCTATCCTACTCTCCCCCAGCTTGTAGGGTCATAAATATTAGACAATCCACTCGGCACACGCTGCATGTTCTGTAATAACCTTGATTATTGCTGGCTGATCAAGGTTCTGCTAGTCTCTCTTTGGTTTCCTTCTGGCCTCCAAGCTTTACGGCTTCCAGCTAGCCCAGTGTATCCTAGACGTCCATGTTTCCTTTCCAAATGTTGCTTGAACATTTTAGGCCAGTTTTGTGATTTATAGAATCACAAGCAACACGCATTATTTTCTGGAGGATAGCATCTGAAATAAAGAACTGCCTGTTCAGGATACTTTGTAATAATAAGGGATATCAGTTTATATATGTCTGTACAGGATTATAATGGTTAAGATGATGCCAAGGGGAAACTGGATTTACATAAAATAATGGAATTTAAAGACTTTGAGGACACACCTCAAAAGACATCACATACTGGAAATATATTTATGTATTTATTTATTTATTGGATTTATACCCCGCCTCTCTTCACCCAAAGGGGAACTCGAGGCGGCAACAAACACTATAA